>CAMZMU010000038.1:47539172-47817988 GCA_947311845.1 Poa pratensis
CCCGGTGCTCCCAACGCCGCGCCCCATTTGGGTGTCGCGGATATTTTCTAAAAAGTTTTCAAATTAAATAATTAACAAAAAATTATAAATTCAATTAAAAATTAGATAAACTAGCGCATAAAGTTAAACTAAACTAGATGAATTTTAAACAAGCCTTCTAGGTTTTTTCCGACTGCTAAGTCATCCGAGCCGAACATGACGATGACTGCAGCAGGTGTCTGACACCGATTGGCCACGTAGGCGTTGCCGCTGGTGCTGCCTTAGGTGAGCCGCACGAGAATCCCATGAGTGAGGTTCCGACAGGGCAACTCATTTTTCAAAAGAAGATCTTATGTGGTGTTTTTTCATTGGCTCCAAAACTCACTTTTTTTTTGAGTTAAAAGCGTCGTATCCGCCATCCGATTAGATAGAAATGGAGGTTTATGTACAGAATTTTGAGAAAGGGAAAAATCCCTTACAAAAAATAAACAGAAAACTGCATCTCCTCCTTTGGTAGCTGCATCTCCTACTTTTCGACTCCGACAATCATAATGTCGTGCCCCTTCTCGCAGCAATCCGCATAATAAGATATAATGGGTCTTATTTGTCCGCCACATATATACGGCCATGTAGTCGTTGTTGCGCCCTCTCTGCCAGCCCACAACACAAGATAATATCATATGAAAACCAAGTTATAAGAGAAACTCCTAGGAAACCATGTTGGAAGGTTTCACAAATTCTAAAAGAATATGACAGAAAAGTGATATTCACTTCCCCGACCTTTGCACCAAACAAGAATGCGTACATCCAGATCCCTCCAATTTAAGGCCTCGGCAATCCCAGATCCACGACACGCGTCCTCCAATGGCCCGCTTGGTGCACTTCTAGAGCGAGGGAGAATTTATTCTTATTTAGGATGTCGCCGCCGCCTCACCGTTCCAAACGATACCGAAACTCCAGAATGAAAAAAAGAACTCCCCGCCGGCTAGGGACCATCGTCCGACGCGGAGGCGGGACGGACCGTCAGCGTCGCCGGCTAGGGAACGAAAACCCTAGATTGGATCACCTCCTTTCTCGCACGGGAAGGCCGTTACTTTTTATTGCTAATCTGGTCTATTCATAACTCCCAAATGAATGGGGTTTTGATTTTGAAATAACACAAGTGTTTGTAGAACATCACTCACGCATATTTATACTTACGAGAAATTATAGAAACTTAAAAATGTTTTCTTCACTTGGTTTTTATGGTTTCGACCTCAACTTTTTTTTTACTTGCCGTTCTCCCTTAGGGACGAAGTTCGACTGTGGGACATAACTGAAACCGTGCAAGCTTCTCTCTCCCTTCATCAGCCATCCCCGTGCACGAGACAGGGCAACAGTAGCATGATCACCAGCACATGTGCCCATCTTCCCCGGGAAGAGAAGTAGTGATTCCGGCGCGCGATACGCGCGCGGTTCGTCCTCCAGATCACCTTGGCCATCCCGACGTGGCGCTGGGCGACGCTGCGCGCGCTCACTTCCATTCCGAGCTCTGGTGTAGTAGCTGTGTTGACGACGGCCGGCCTGCCTCGCCGGGACGCCACGTAGGCTACCCCTGTCCTCCCGGGAGATACAGACTCGCAGCCTGCACACGCATGCATCACTGACTTAATTGTCGCCCCTCCCAACAAACTTGTACTTGTTAGATGATGTAATATTGTACCGTATAGGGTACGGAGTAGTACTCCGACCCGTATACGTACGATCTTGTAAACACCACGAGTTGGGGTTTTTTTTCCAACTATATAACACGTAACCGATGCCTCCAACGAGGCCATCGTTCCCACTAGGGTTTCAACATGTATCAGAGCCCCTCTCTTCGTGACCTAGCTGCCTCGAAGGAGATCGCCGCCGCCGCCGCTCTCTGTAGGCCGCCGCCGCATAGACCACACACCACAACTCATAACACAAAAACATTGCCGCCGCCGCTGCCTTGTAGCCGCCGCCGCCGCCAAAACCCAAGAACACAACCACATCTTGCGCCGCCTTGTGCCGCCGCCTTCACGCCCCCCACACAAACAAAAAACCACATCTTGCCGCCGCTGCCGCTTTACTGCCGCCGCCGCCGCCCTACAAAACACACCCGAATATCTACAACACAACTTCAAGACTCTCCGCCGTCGCCATGAGTTCGTCATCGACTCCCTCTCTGGCGTCCGCGCTCGGATCTCCACCGACTCAAGCACTGACAAGGGGCAACTTTCTGCTGTGGAAGGCCCTCGTGCTGCCAGCCTTCCGTGGAGCAAATGTCATGGGCTTGCTGGATGGCTCAGATCGCATGCCGTCCAAGACTCTGGAAGTTGAGGACTCGGAGAAGAAGAAGAGCATCGTCGAGAACCCTGCCTACCTCGTCTGGATGTCACGTGATCAACAGGTGCTTCGTTTTTTGCTGAATTCCTTGTCACCAGATATTCTCTCGCAGCCGTGGAGGTGATCTGCGTGATGCTCGTGATAGGCGTGATGATGGACGTGACTGGCGTGATCGCCGTGATGATAGCCGGCGTGACACCCGTGATGGAGGACGTCGTGAAAATTGGTCCGATTGGCGTCGTGATGGGCGCCGAGATGGTGGTGACCGTCGCACTCGCCGTGATGATGGAGGACAAGGCAGAAACCGTCAGTACCGTGGTCGTGCTCCAACGCCATATGTGGATGTTACGTGTCAGATATGCAAGATTCATGGTCACCCTGCTAGTGACTGCTGGTGGCGCTATCAAGGTGACTCTGATGATGATAGTGACCGTGGTAATAAAGGTGACAAAGGTGCTCATGTTGCGTCCTATGGTGTTGATACAAATTGGTACCCTGATACTGGAGCTACTGATCACATTACTGAGGAGTTGAACAAGCTTTCTATGCATGACAAGTACAAAGGACGTGACTGTGTTCGCACCGCTGATGGTAAAGGTATGCACATTAGTCATATTGGTCACTCTTATTTGCACACCCCACATAGTTCTTTTCATCTCAAAAATATTCTACATGTTCCTGATGCATCTAAAAATCTGCTGTCTGTCCATAAGCTTACACTTGATAACAATGTTTTTCTGGAATTTCACCCCTCTTTCTTTTTGATAAAGGACCAAGTCACACGAAGGATTCTGTTTAAAGGTCCCTGTCATGGTGGCCTATATCCCTTGGTGCCCGTCTCTGATGTGTCTTCCAAGCATGCCTTCATCACAATAAAGCCGTCATCTTCTACATGGCATCGTCGCTTAGGACATCCTTCTTCGTTTGTGGTTCAGCAGATTCTTAGGAAAAACAATCTCTCTTATTCCCCAGAAATAAATCCATATGTTTGCGATGCATGTCAATTAGCAAAGAGTCATCAATTGCCATATCCTGTATCCACTAGTGTTTCCACTGTTCCTTTGGAACAAGTTTTCTCTGATGTATGGGGTCCTGCACCTCTTTCTGTTGGCAAACATGCATACTATGTAAGCTTTATCGACGATTTTAGTAAATTTACTTGGATCTATTTGCTTAAGAAGCGTTCTGATGTTTATCAAGTCTTTCTTAATTTTCAACAATTGGTTGAACGTAAGTTTGCTAGAAAGATTATTACTATGCAAACAGATTGGGGGGGAGAGTATGAAAAATTGCATGGGTTTTTCCAAAAAGTTGGTATCACACATCATGTATCATGTCCACATGCTCACCAACAAAATGGCTCTGCTGAACGAAAACACCGTCACATTGTTGAAGTTGGTTTTTCCTTGCTTGCCAATGCCTCTATGCCTCTCAAATTCTGGGACGAAGCTTTCCTCACAGCCACTTTCCTCATAAATCAACTTCCTAGTAAAGTCATCAATCATGAAACTCCCACAGAACGTCTTCTCCATGTCAAACCGAATTATGATGCTTTACGCACTTTTGGCTGTGCTTGTTGGCCTAATCTTCGTCCTTATAATAAACAGAAACTTGCTTTTCGTTCCAAACGATGTGTGTTTATAGGATATAGTCCCCTCCACAAAGGGGTAAAATGCCTTGATATCTCTACCGGACGGGTTTATATATCTCGGGATGTAGTTTTTTATGAGAATATATTTCCTTTTGCTTCTTTACATCCAAATGCGGGTGCCCGTCTTCGCAGTGAAATTTTGCTTCTACCATCTTCCTCAAATTCCTCTCATGTGGGTGTACAAAATAATGATGACCATATGTCTACTATTGTGCCTGTTACTAATGTGCTGCAGGAAAATACAGCCAGTGCTGAAAATTTCGATGAAAACGGTGATGTCAATGCTCCAGAAAATGCTGCTGAAAGTGACTCGGAAAGTGACAAAATAGCTAGCTCCGATCCCGAAGATGATTACTCTGAACATTCTTCTGATCCATCTGATCCCGAGGAAGATGCTCCTGCAGGAGGGAATCCCGAGCCGCATCCTGCCTCCACGTCGCAGCGTGCACGCACGGGCACTCCCACTGACGTCCCTGCTCCCGAGGTCGACATGCATGCCACGCCAACGCCGCCCTCTGCTCCTGACCCCAGCTCGCCTGGATCTTCTGTGGCCGCGTCTTCAGCCAGCTCGCTGCCCGGATTTGCTGCGGACAACGCTGACATGGAAGATACCGATGCTGCTGATTCCGTGACAGATTCCTCAGATTTGTCTCCTGGATCCTCTCCGCCAAGCTCACCTGTGATACCCCCTGTGGCTCCCGAAACTTCAGGAGTCCGCACTCGTTTGCAAAAAGGTATAAGTCAGCCCAAACAATTTAAAGATGGAACTATTAGATATGGTAGAAGGTTTGGTCTCCTCTCTTCTACAGGTGAGCCACGCACATTGAAGCAAGCTCTTGAGGATCAACATTGGCGTTCCGCAATGGAGGAGGAGTATAATGCTCTCATTGATAACAAGACTTGGCGTCTTGTTCCTCCTAGCTCAAACAAAATTTTGATTGATTGCAAATGGGTATATCGCATAAAAAGGAAATCAGATGGTACTATTGAAAGATACAACGCACGGTTAGTGGCAAAAGGATTTAAGCAAAGGTATGGTATTGACTACGAAGATACTTTTAGTCCTGTCGTTAAAATAGCAACTATCAGAACTGTTTTATCTCTTTTTGTTTCTCGTGGATGGAGTTTAAGGCAGCTAGACGTCAAGAACGCGTTTCTTCATGGTGTTCTAAAAGAGGAGGTATATGAAACAACCCCCAGGATTTGAGAATCCTCACGCTCCGCATTATATTTGCAAACTTGACAAAGCTCTCTATGGATTAAAGCAAGCCCCTCGAGCATGGTACTCCCGGTTAAGTTCAAAATTATGTGCTCTGTTTTATCTCCCGGTTTTGTTCCATCTAAGGCTGATACATCATTGTTTCTCTACAACAAGTCAGATGTTACAGTGTTCGTTCTGATTTATGTTGATGATATCATAGTTACTAGTTCATCAGATTGTGCTATCTCTGCCTTACTTCAAGACTTGACTCATGAATTTGCTATCAAGGATTTAGGAGAGTTGCATTTCTTTTTGGGCATTGAGGTTCAAAAGATAAATAATGGCTTGCTGTTGACACAACAAAAATATGCCACAGATTTACTAGATAAGGTCGGTATGCGTGGTTGTAAACCAGCCCCTACTCCCCTTTCTTCATCCGAGCAGTTGTCTCTCACTGATGGTATGCTTCTTGGCCCTGATGATAGTACAAAGTATAGAAGTATTGTTGGAGCCTTGCAATATTTGACTCTTAAACGCCCAGATTTATCCTTTGCTGTTAACAAGGTTTGCCAATTCTTACATGCTCCAACTACCATACACTGGACTGCAGTCAAACGCATACTTCGGTATGTTAAGGATACTTTGAATATCGGTACCTCATTTATCAAGTCATCATCCACACTTCTTAGTGCTTTTTCAGATGCTGATTGGGCAGGTTGTCCAAATGATCGACGTTCTACAGGTGGGTTTGCAATATTTGTTGGTCCTAATTTAGTATCATGGTGTGCAAGAAAACAGCCTACTGTCTCTCGGTCTAGCACTGAGGCAGAATACAAAGCATTAGCAAATGCTACAACAGAATTGATATGGGTTGAAGCTCTTCTCAATGAACTTGGTGTTAAGTTAACAGCAAAACCGTGTCTATGGTGTGACAACATGGAACATTGGTGCTACGTATCTTTCTGCAAATCCAGTTTTTCATGCTCGCACTAAGCATATTGAGATTGATTTTCATTTTGTACGGGAAAGAGTGGCAAATAATCAATTGGATATCAAGTTTATCTCCAGCAAGGACCAAGTTGCAGATGGTTTTACCAAGGCTCTTCCAGTTAGAAACTTAAATGAATTTAAGCGTAATCTCAACCTTTGCAAGGTTTAGATTAAGGGGGGCTGTTAGATGATGTAATATGTGTACCGTATAGGGTACGGAGTAGTACTCCGACCCGTATACGTACGATCTTGTAAACACCACGTTGGGGGTTTTTCCCAACTATATAACACGTAACCGATGCCTCCAACGAGGCCATCGTTCCCACTAGGGTTTCAACAGTACTTACGCACATCATCGACGCGACACGACACGACGATCCCGGCGACGTGGCTGGCCGGTTTTGACAAAACACGCCACGCCCCAGCGGCAGGATGGTTCGTTCGCCGCCTCGTCTCGTCGGGCTCCTCCGGATCGGGGAAAAGCGGTTTTTTGGCAGTGTTCGGCGCCGCTATCTGCTGGCCCGACCGCGACGACCGCTTCGCCGTTGGAGCGTTCTGAACGGTTTGGCCGGCCGTGGGCGGTTGCCCGGACGTACACGTACGTGCGACGCGACGGCGACGTATGTTGGCGCGCCTGTCTCCATCTCCGTCGCCTCGGCTTTTACCGCGTTGAGCTACTCTCGCTAGGCATGGATATCGCCTCATGGCACGGATCCTTCCTGTGTCGCAGAGATGACACCATGCTGACCCCGTGGCAACTTTGCCAACTGCATCCAGCCCGTCTAGCTAGGTAAAGCACAAGTTGAACAACGAACTGGAAACCCCGTTTAAAAAAAAAAAAAACTTAACTGGAAACTGTATATGAATGCCGTTTTACTCTGAGACTGAGACTGCCACCCCGTCTCCGCGTCAGAAGTTAACACTGCATGCGCACCTGGTTCAGATCTTCTTACACTGCAAGGTTGAAATCATTCTGGATTCCTGAGTGGAAACTAATTCTGGGAAGAACTAAAAGCAGACAATCAAATGAAACCAGGGTTACATCTCGATCAAGAAAAAAAATGAACACTAGCTGATGCCCGAACACACTTCACAAGGACCATGCAGCATGGGCTACTCTTGTTAGCATGATGTGAACAAACGGAAGGATGGGCCAGGGATCACCAAATCAGGCTATTGATCTTGATCATGAGTCTTCCTCAAGAGACACGCGTGTTCTCTAGATGGTCAGTGAGGACTGGACCATGGGAAGCTTGGCGTTCTTCGAAAGATGACACGGGAGTCGGGAGGTAGGTGATGGTCGGCCCAAGGATTGCTGTAGACTAGCCACAATGGGAGTATCATAGGTGGTATCATGCATGCCACGTTGCCAAAAATCTGAGGTGTTATTGCAATTAATGATGAAAGAGGTGGTAGTGGTATCATAGGTAGATACCGTAACATAACGGTTTTCAATGCAATATGAGTCTATAGCCTAATAAATACTCTATTGCATAATACCACATATATGTTACTCCCCATTATGCAGTTAGTAACATAGACTAGTATCATATGCATGATACTAGTATATGATACTCTCCATTGTGACTAGTCTACATCAGTACATGTCAGCTAGCTCATGTGTTCCGTCGCCAGAACGTACCATTGGTCCCTGCCCTGCCTGCATGGATGGCCACCCCATTGACTTGGCGACCTATCATCCGTTCTCAGCTGGCTGGCAAGCAGTGCCATTTCGCTGCCAACGGACCCACGGAGGAGTGTGCAATCCAGATGCATAATTGGCTCATTTTCCTTCAATCATTGTCTGAATTTGTCCGAAAATATATACAGTGTCATTTTCTCCAGGGATTTGATCGAATTCCCAAACAGTAGTGCAAGCAAAGTCGTATGGCTGGGTGTTGTTTGGCCACATTTGTTTCGAATTTCTGCCAATGAAGTCCACAGTTATCTTGTCCAGCTTGTGTGGCTACTCCTTCTGCCCGGGACATAGATAATCTTGTCTCCTTTTCTATTTTCTTGCAACACAATTGTCTTTTTCTCAAAGCATGAAAGGGATACATGATAAGTGTGAACAAGAGTTTGTGCATATATAGACGACAAACGACTACTTTACAGTAGCTTGCTTCCTGCGCTAGGCTTTCCACGGGACCATCACAGATGAGGTGGCTGGAATGAGCATCAATGACGATCTAGACACTCTGTTTTAAGCTTACAAACAACCTACAAGTAATATCTAGCCACAAATTAGGTTTAGAACGTGTTGACCTCTTCTTTTTATGATTGAAGGCCCACACGATTTGTACACATGCGTACGCGCATTTTTTTTTTGGTATATAGGCCATTATACCAGAATGAGAAGTAATGATTTACTAGATCGACTTTCCGTTTTTGAATTTATTTATTTTTTCCAACCATTTAAAATCACGGCTAAATTAAAACCTCTAGTCTAGATCTAAACACCAGATTTGTACAAAGAACAAATGGTAATTGATCGGATGACTCTCTATTTTAATTGAAAAAATAAAATAACTATTCTTGAGTCAGATTCTCGGGTCCGCGATAATCACTCTATTTATTTACCGCATCATTTCTGAGGGGACTTCATCGTGTAGAAAAGATGCATATTTTTTTCTTCAATCGGGAGCATTTTGTCCACATAAAAACAAATTCACTGTTCTTTTTATTCGTTTTGGTTGGGTATGGTCTTTTCCTTCTGAGAAAATCGATCAAATGTTCTTTGTGTGTATTGTCATGCGGTGATACGAATTTGTGGCTCCACTTCCTACTTACCCACTCCAGCAATCTCATTTGTCACCCCCTTCTTACAACAGTCCGCCAAAAAAGGTATAATGGATCTTCTTGGTACATACATACGGGCATGCAGTTGCCACCGTCCTCTCCACCAGCCAGACACACGAGAGAATATCATGTGAAAACACGATTACAATAAATACTCGGAAGAAACCATATTTGGATGGTTTCATAAATTCCTAAAGATTACGACCGAAAATTGTGGTTCTACAAACACACGGAATTTCAAGATGCTTGTCACTATTTACTACCAACAGAACCCCCCCCCCCCCCCCCCCACTTGATGTAAGATGCATACAAGTTTTTAGATTTAATTTTTTCCATTAATTTAAGCCTTGAAATATGGGTTAGAACATCTCCACTCGCGGATTTTCCTATTGGACGCGCCGGACGTAAATTTGCGCCCACTCGCGGCCAAATATTACATCCATCGCACGCCCATTCCGTTGGGAGCCGCTTGGGCACGTCGGACAAAACCGCGCGCGATGCCACGTCGGTTTCCGACGGGTGGGCCGGCGCTTTCATTGACACAATGAATTAAACGCGTCTGCCGGCCGGTTAGAGGCATTCATATCGACGCAGCGACACCCCCCTCTCCACTAGGCACACAATGGAGAATATCAGGTGAAAACCAAGTTACAAGAAAAACTCCAAGGAAACCTATTTGGAAGGTTTTCCGCAAATTCCAAGAGAATACAACATAAAAGTGATGTTTGACAAACAGTCAGAATTTCAAGATTTGTACTAATAGCCAAAAGAATACTATATCCGTTTCTTGATGTAAGGTGCACAAAATTTTCTAGATTTGAATTTGACGATGAACTGTGTCGTACCAATGAATTTGTATTCTGAAGAAGTTTCGAGGGGTATATTTTTCAAGTCACTTAACTTATTATATATTCATGGTATGATTTACAGTCAAAACTTAAACCTGGAAAGCGTTGCACCTTACATAAGAAACTAGGTAAATTTGGTGCGGCGCACGCCGCACCTGTTGAGTTAAAAAAAAAAATTCGTTGAAATTTGTTCTGTGGAGTATATTTAAATACCTAACGAATTAAAATGGTAAAATTATATTCTTACATTAATATTTAATTTGAGTTTATAGTGGTAGGAATACACATTTACTGAATTGAATTTCGTATTTGGAATAAATTAATTTTGATGGTATACAAATGTAATTATCAAATTGGAGTGTTTAATTTAAGTATGTAATTAGAGGAATGTATGATTTGAATATTTAAGTGAGGGGAGTGCATTTTTTTGCCTTGAAGACTTGAAGTATTTATCAATTTAGTATGTTTAAATATTTTTTTTCATATAAACAGTTAGAATTATTTGTACTGAATAAAAAAGTTAGGTAGGTGTTAATGCTTTGTTTATTTTGTTTTAGATGTACAATATATATTGCAAAGAGAATTGGTTTCTTTGATTTTTTGGGTCTAATTTTCCAATTTAAAGTGCTAAAATTCGTTGGAAGATGTCGTTTGGATGAGCTTCAAAATTTCAGCAATTATAAATGAACAAAAATATGTAGGTTTATGTTTGTAGTTTGACATATCCAATTAAGCTTTCTCTAAATTCGAAACATTTTGAAAATGGTATGATATGTTTGTATTTTGCTTTGAATAGTTAATTAAGTCACATAATTAGAGAAAATAAAGTATTTAATAGTTTTTTTTTCCATTGCATATTTAGAGAGAGTTTAGTTATATTTTCTCTAAATTTGAATCACTTTGAAATGATAAATATGTTTATATTTCATTGTAAATAGTTAATTACGGTACATAATTAGATAAAATATAGTATTTAATAGTTTTTTTATTTGAATCCAGCTCCATTTAATCAGAGGAATTGCATTTGGATTTTCTGTAAATATTTATCGATTTTAAAATGTCTAAAAAAGTTTTGTATTATGCTACGAATAGCTAGAATTTATTTTTTTGATCATTTTGACATATGTTTTATATTTTTCTAGTAGATAGATTTTGAACTATTGATTTTATAGTATTATTTATTTTCTGCAAATTATTTAAGTGGATCGGGCCTAATTTGAAAATGACCAAAAATGTTTGTATTATGTTGTGAATAATTAAAATTTATTTTTTTGATTATTTTGATATATGTTATATATTTTTCTAGTAGGTAGATTTTAAACCATTGATTTTGTAGTATTTTTTTCTATTTTCTGCAAATTGTTTAACTGTACTGGCCCACATGTCAGTGGTTAAGTATTTTTTTCGTGGAAAATGGATTGGACGCTGACTGGCCGGGCCCACTGCCACGTCGTGGCGACGCAAGCAGTGGATACGGCGGCGACGGCAAGCTCGCCGGCGGCGACCCAGCGCGAACCAAGGCACGAAGCTAGGAGCGTTTGAAGTGCGTGGATGCGGTCTACCCGAAAGTGGTGGCGCCGCCTCGTTTAGGTCGACGGAGAGTCGCCGGCGGCGAGAAATCGTGGCGGTCGTAGCGAACACGGCCGCGACGATTGTGGCGCCTCCGCGGGCGTCCCAGGTCGCAAAAGTCAGCGAGGATGAGGAGGGCACGACGGCGGAGCACACCGTGGCCTTCGATTCGAGCGGGGAGGAGCAGGACGCCGGCGAAGCGCGTCGGCGGCGAAGGCGGCATCGGCGTCGCGTGTGAAGGAGAAAGAGAGAAGGGGATCCGATGACGGTTTTACAGGAAAGTCATTGGTATTTCCCGAAATAGTAAATAGGTCCCTGACAGCGTTAAAAACTGGACTGCGGGACAATTTTTTCGTGTTGCGAGTTTGTTTCTGCAAAATGGTCTAAGGCGACGCGGATGCAGTCGCGAGGGCCGTTCGATCAGCAGTGGACGGCGCGGAGGGGGTCGCGTACTGTAGCGGGGCACAGTAACTCGTGTTACAGTTCCTCGTAACAGTGAATCGCGGAGAGAGCGTGGATCCGGTGAATCTTAATATAATTAGGTAATTAGGTAATAGAGGAGTACGATAGAAAAGAGATGTTCTAGAAACACACTGATTTTTTCAGTTATAATGTGTGATTAGTTTTAATAGGTTTTGGCCATAATTTAATCTGCGCCTAAGAACGACAGTGCCAAAAAATGAACGAAGGGCCCAAAACCGAGACACATGGCCGCTACGCGAACCATCCGCAAGCTCTGTAGCCCTGTCCCGCAACGTGCAAGCTTCTCCATGATCTCATCCCCGTGCAAGAAACAGAGGCATGGGTTAACGTCGTAGCCCATGTGCCCGTCTCCCCCGGGAAATCAATCATTCCGGCGAGAGATACGCGGGGCCGCCGACGTGTCTCCCTGATTACGACGGCCTGGTCCAACGGAGAGGACGGGCGATGCGACGGGTACGGACAAGGGCGACGTGGCGTCGGAGCACGCTGCTATCGCCGCAACAAACACCCATAAATGCCAAAAGTTTGCTTTTGGGCCTTCTTCAGTGAAATTTCACAAATTTAACCCTTGGGTCAAACTTCAGCAAAAAATAACCTTTTTTCGAATCTAATTCAAAAACTAACCCTTTTGCATAGCGCCCTACCACGGGTCGCTATGCTCTACACCATAGCGACCTCCGATCAGTCGCTATAACCCTGCCAGCGTGGATCGGTGGGGCCCCAGGTGCTCGACCATAGCGACCTACAATGAGGCGCTATGCCTCCACCATAGCGCCCTCCGATCCGTCGCTATCCTTTGCATATTTAGACACAGAGAGCAGTCCAGCCCGACGGGCCCCAAATTTCGCTAAGTCAGAGCATAGCGCCCTGGTGCTCGTCGCTATGCTTACACATAGCGCCCTGCGATCAGTCGCTATGCTTCGAGACAACTTAAATAGCCCAGCTGCCCGCGCCGCGCCATTCCTTCTCTGTTTCACCAACCCGAGCTCACTCTCTTTTCTGCCTCACTCCCCACTCTCACCCCCCTCACAAATCCACTCTCTTTGGTCCGATTTGGCTGTGGATATCGGCTCCCCATCTTGGAGAGAGGTAATCTCCCCCATCCTCTATGTTTTTGTCCAATCAAAATCTTTCAATTTGGTGCCATGTGTGTATTTCTTGAAACCCTAGAAATTTTGTGTGGTGCGAAATTTGGGGTCTTTCCTTGATTATATTGGTGAATGGGTGTTAGTATGATGGCTATGAAGAGTTGAGCGTGCTCATTGGTAGGCTAGGGTTAGGGTTTTTGGTGTATGTGGGTAATGAGGGCTATTAGCTAGGGTTAGTAGATAATGAGCAAGATCGTGTTATTATATTTGTTTGAAAATGCATAGCTTATTGTTACTTGTGTACCATTTGATGCATTTGTGTTGTTGAAATAATTTTTTAGATGGAGAGAATGGTTAGTGTTCATCATGTGGACAAGGAAGCCTTTTTGAAAGGCAATGTCGAGCATGACTCGGAAGAGAAAGTGGTGGTGTTTGCCCGTAGCCCAAACTACGCGGAGGTTGTTGTGAAAGTGAGGATTGCATTGCATTGGACGGAACCAAATGATTTAATTTGTTTGGAGGGAAGGCATAATGTTGGTTTCGGAATGCACTCGCGTTGGAAGATCATGCCTCTCAACTCCGAGTTGTGTTGGAGTGTATATAAGGAGACGGTTGCGGCATCTCAAGACAAGGCTCTCGAGTTATTTGCCACCAAGACGTTTGACTTGAACCGGTGTGGCTCCGAACATGAAGTTAGTAGCCCGGTTCAAAAAGAGCCACCTCATAACCATGAAGTGTACGACTCAACGTCGAGTTCGCCTCACATGACCCAACATGAAAGAAGCCAACCCCCAAGTCCGTTTCGAAATGACCAATATGAAGAACGGGAGGAGCAGAGTTATGACTATGAAGGAGATGAGTTGGAGGTTGAACTTCATAACAATGCTATTGGTGACATGGAGGCATATTGTGCGCATGAGGACATGGACCCTGAAATCCCCTATAACCGATGCTACGCATCGGACTCGGATGACGATGGTCCCGAGGAAGATGTTGATGAGGATGGGTTCACGGCTAAAGAAGCTGAAGTATTTAAGAAGGTTGTGGGCCGGGATCATCGGGTATCATTGTTCCGAGATCTTAGTCTCTCGGAGAAAGCCGTGGTTGATGGTGGCTCGGGTAAATTGCTTGAAGCAAGGCCAATCTCGAAGAAGGATAATGATCCCAAGAAGTATGGTATTGCGGAGGGAGTGAAGTTTGAAAGCTTGTTGGAGTTGAAGACATGGCTAAAGGAGTATGCGCTTAAGTACTTCCGCCCGTACAAAGTGGTGCACTCGGACGTGAACAAACGTTACACGGTTAAGTGTGAGGACGCGCATAATGGGTGTCCATGGATTGTGCGTGCAAGACCATGGAAAGGGGGCCCTCAATGGATTCTTAAAAAATGTGTGTCAACTCACATGTGTAGTGTCAAGGATGGCGATGGCAAGGATGTGAAGCACGGTCATCGGCAACTTACCTCCGAGTTCATTGGCTATAGGCTTTGCAATTCCATAGAGGCATTCCCGACTTTTACGGTGAAGGCTGTCATGGACACGGTGGAAGAAATCTTTGGTTACTCGGTGAAGTATGGGAAGGCATGGAAGGCTAAGCAAGCCGCATTCAAGATGTTGTATGGTGATTGGGAGGAAGCATACAACCGACTCCCTAGAATGTTGGGAGCTATGGCCGCTACAAATCCGGGCATGTGTTTTGTGGTGGAGCCCTTTGGCCAAAAGACGAGGGATTACAAGGGTGCAACCGTCCGTGTATTTGGCCGTGCATTCTGGGCTTTCGGGCAATGCATAAATGCATTTACGCATTGTAGGCCGGTTATTTCCGTGGATGGCACCTTCTTGACCGGCCAGTACAGAGGCACACTTTTGATTGCCATAGCTCATGATGCCAATGACCGGTTGTTGCCGTTGGCTTTTGCTTTGGTTACGGCGGAGAACGATGACAATTGGGAGTGGTTTATGGGTCTAGTGAGGACCAAGGTATTTGCGCCAGAAAGAGAGGTTTGTGTTATCTCAGACCGACACCATGGCATACTCCGCGCGATGGATATTGATATTCCCGGACATGCTACTTTGCACCATCGATGGTGCATGAGGCATTTTGTGTCCAACTTCTATAGGGCATGTGGGAATAGGGAGTTGTCCGATGATCTAAAAGATTGTTGTCTGGCTTTCACCGAGGGACATTTTGCAAGATTGTACAACCGATTGCTCATTCTCACAACATCGGCGGGGGGTCAAGAATTTCTACATAGGCATGAGGAATTGAGGCACAAGTGGGCTAAAGCTTTTGACCCGGACGGTAGGAGGTACGGTGACATGACAAGCAACATGGCAGAGTGTTTCAACAATGTGCTCAAGGGTGTCCGTGCATTGCCCGTGACAGCCATAGTGCAATACACATTCGACAAGTTGAATGAATATTTTCAGAAATATAGCGAGGAAACATATGAGCAGATGAAAGGGAAGAACAAGAAAAATAAGAAGTACGAGTATCCACCTGAAGTTGACAAATGGATGTTATACCAGTCCAGGAAGGCGGACACAAATACGGCTCAATGTTTTGACAACAATGAGTGGATTTACCAAGTCAATGAGCCGGGAGGAACCACGTTAGGTGGTGTGCAACACGGAGGGCGGGCGTGCAAAGTCCTCCTAAAGAAATGTGAGTGCTCATGCCAAAGGCCTCAATTGCTTCATCTCCCATGCTCGCACTTGCGGACGGCCGCACGCCTTCGAAAAGTGGGATATAGCAATCCAGTGAGGTTGTCCGAGTACTCGATCGAGGCTACCATGGAGACATGGGCGGGTAGATTTGAACCTTACTATGACCAATCACAATGGCCGGAATATCATGGTATTCAACTATGGCCGGATCCGGGGTTGAAGGTAATGAAACGGGGAAGACGGAAGACAAAGCGTTTTAGAAATGACATGGATGCATGGGGTGCTGGAGGCATGAGAGAATGGGGCAACCAACATTTTGAGGAGCCTCGTGGTAGTGCCCGTTGTGGAGAATGCAATCGTGGTGGGCACAACGCTAGAGGCTGTGGTCGAAACAAGAGATCGAAAGGTGATCATTCTCAACATGGCGGTGGCGGTGGTAGCACAAGCCACCATGGTCATTCTCAACATGGCGGTGGCGGTGGTAGCACAAGCCACCATGGTGGTAGCCAACATGGTCATCCTCAACATGGCGGTGGCGGTGGTAGCACAAGCCACCATGGTGGTAGCCAACATGGTCATCCTCAACATGGCGGTGGCGGTGGTAGCACAAGCCACCATGGTGGTAGCCAACATGGTCATCCTCAACATGGCGGTGGCGGTGGTAGCACAATCCACCATGGTGGTAGCCAACATGGTCATTCTCATCGTGGCGGTCGCGGTGGCGGTAGGCGTACATCAATGTTTGACGAGCTACGAGGGGGTAGTCGTAGTGGCGGTAGAGGTGGTAGACGTAGATGATTGGTATGACTGAAATTTATTTGGTTGTTATTTCTTATTTTTCAATTGTTCCATTTTACTGTCAACTAAGTTTAAACTTGCAATTTTGTAGGGATGGACTGTTCCGATCTGAAGGAGAAGCCGGTGGCATGGCAACACAGCATTGACAGTCGGGTCGGGCACGATGCGCCGACTTGTTGGTGTGGTGACGTTTGCAAGATGAAGCAGTCCAGCGATTGGGACGATAGAAGAGGAAGGAGGTTCTGGATGTGCCCGAACTATGCTTGGGAGAAGCCGAAGCCAACAAAAAACAAGTCGAAGCAAACAAAACGCAAGCCGAAGCAAACAAATATTATTGAGCATCCGCGGGTAAATGTCTCCTCCGCCTCTCTTGTAAAGAATTTATCTTTATCTAGTTGCATGTTTTGACTCGCTATTATGTTTGCAGTCACCTCCGCCTATTTGCCAATACTACCGGTGGATAGACTTTGAGCAAAGTGGCCTCTACCGGTGGGAGGTAAAAAATATGACTGACAAGGCGTGGGAGCGATTCTGGGAGAAAGATCGTGAAGAGGAGCGGGCCAAGAAGGAGAATGAGCAAGCGAAAATTGATGCACTACAGGCTAAGAACGAAATGATGCTCCGCGAGATGGAGAGGTGGGAGAAGACTGAGAAGGCACGTGTTGCAAGGGAGGCGTGGGAGGCGGAACGTGCAAGAGGGGCTGTTAGAGGATGGAAGGTACCATGAGGCGTGGGCGGCGTTTGAGGCCGAACTTGGAAGGGAGGGGTCGGGAGGCCAAGGTGAAGGTGCTCGCCGTGCACGAGAGGAGGCTCAACCTGAAGGTGCTCGCCGTGCACAAGGGATGTTGGATGCGAGAAGGCGTACTCGTTGCGGCAAGTGATACTCAACGGCATACAAGCATATCATTGGAGTCATCATTAACCAAAGATGTTCTTCCGCCATGCACATAGGGTTCAATTGAAACTCCATATTGTATCCCAACTTCTCTCCCCAACCATATGGCTGCCATGTCACCTACGATACAATGCGGCATATTAGGGTGAGGAGTATGCTACATGAAAGTACAAGTCCAAGATATCATCACAAATATTACCTGCTCAGGGGTTAGCTCGTCGAACTCGTTGGTGTACCGCGCGTAGTCCTTCTCCGTGTCGCCGTTGTACTCCTCAACTACATCCCAAGCATACGCCCAAGTAGCCCTACGCAGGCGTTCCCTCTTATCGTCCCAAGGCTGGTATGTTGGAGGACGTGGCCTTCCAACAGGGAAGCGCTCCCACATCCACACAGAAAGTAGGAGCAACGGCCCGCCTATTCCACACTTATCACCGATCCTGCGACACGCATCGTCCAGCTGCAAATAGAGCCACAAACATTACGGTAAGAATCTTGTTGGAGAGATGCTACATGCAAGTAGATATTAAAAGTATTACCTGACGGTACAAATATGCCAACGCCGCCGAACCCCAACTCAGATTTGAGTCCCAACTACTTAGGGCCTTGAGCCACATCCACGGATATTTGCTCTCCATCCATCTGATTCTGTGCTGAAACACACAGGTGTACCATCGATAGGGAGTGCCAGGATCATCGACATATCCTGCAGAGTCACGGTCATCTCCCCGGTGCGGAGGTGAAAACTGTGTGTCTCCGGCCTCCACCGGTCAACAAGAGCGGTGATGGCTGCAGGGTTCATGTTGACTGTCGACCGGGAGACAAGATGGATGAACGGAAGGAGTCTTAGCTTCTTGATGTACTTTGTGTACCTCTCGTCGTATGGCATCTTCGTGGGGTCTGATACCTCGTGAGACCTTAGACGAAGTGGTTTTAACACCTACAACAACAAAACAATATTAGACAATATATTTCATTACAACAAAACGTATGAAACAATATGGACAATATATGCTACCTTCTCCCCCTCCGCAATGATGCGGGCACGATGCCTTTTATCATACAACTCATCGAGTAGTGCCATCCTACATATTTACAAAAATTCAAACTAATTACATGCATATTTAGGTAAATCCTAAAATTACGAATGAAACTTGAAGATATATCCAACAATAGATAAACTACATAAACCATGCTATAGGATTGCTAAAATATGATTGCTACATAAACCATGCTATAGATAATCAAATGCTATAGGATTGCTAAAATATGAAGAAAATAGCTATGTCACGTATACAAAATAAACATGCTATAAATAACAAACAAATTACCAATAGCACATATACATATTGCATTGTGGTTTCCCCTCCACAAATTACCACTATTTAGCATATACTACAACAAATTTGGAATCTAGATTGAACTAGGGTTTCTAGTAACAATAGGGATACATGACCGGATTTTATGGATGAAAATTGAGGGAGAGGAGGAGAATACCTTTAGGAAGTAGATGGGGACGAAATCCACGGATCTCCCCTTCAGATTGGTCCGGATTTGGTGAAGATCTTGAGTATGGAGGAGAGAGGGAGCCGCCGGCCTCTGCAGTCCAGGAACAGAGAGGAAGAGAAGAGAAAGGAGAGAGGCACGGGGGCGGGCGGGTGGCTGGCCCTTAAGTCTCGAAGCATAGCGACTGATCGCAGGGCGCTATGATGTGAAGCATAGCGACGAGCACCAGGGCGCTATGCTCTGACTTAGCGAAATTTGGGGCCCGTCGGGCTGGATTGCTCTCTGTGTCTAAATATGCAAAGGATAGCGACGGATCGGAGGGCGCTATGGTGGAGGCATAGCGCCTCATTGTAGGTCGCTATGGTCGAGCACCTGGGGCCCCACCGATCCACGCTGGCAGGGTTATAGCGACTGATCGGAGGTCGCTATGGTGTAGAGCATAGCGACCCGTGGTAGGGCGCTATGCAAAAGGGTTAGTTTTTGAATTAGATTCGAAAAAAGGTTATTTTTTGCTGAAGTTTGACCCAAGGGTTAAATTTGTGAAATTTCACCCTTCTTCACGGCTGTGTTGACCGATCGATGAGATTGTTGCCTGTGTTTCGTTAAGTTCCGTTCCGACCTTAACTAGCTTGCTAGACCAGCGCATGGCATGCCCGAACGCGGCCATCCGGCCACGTGTCCCCCGCCAAATTCCAGAAACGCCACTGCTAATAATGTTCGGTTTTGGTAGACATCAATTTACACTAATTATTATTGCGAGAAATATCCAAATCTATTATAGAAGTTCACAAAAAGTACAAACCATTCCAAACATAATAAAATTTACATTGAAGTTCCTAGAACACGTACCTAACAACCCCCGCCGCCGGTGGAACGAGCAGCCGACGCAACACTGTCGCCGCCCTCCTCAACACTATCAATGAGATTGTCACCGAGGAGGTGGACGAGGGGACGAACATATTTTATTTGTGTCCCGCACATCGTCGTCATTGCCATACCGACGTTGTTGCTGGTTAACCAAACTCTAAATTTAGATATCTTAGTAAAACGCCGAGCGCAGGTTCAAGGTTTGCACCTCATCCCACCGCCGAACTGGCAAGCAGAGGAGGCGGGGACCCGTCGACTCACGGCGAGAGACAGCGGAGAGGGGCCAGATGGTGGCTGCGACGGCTAGGGTGGAACCCTAGATCGCCGCCTTTCCTAGTTGGCTTGTTTATGGTACATATAATTCGACACCTTGGTTTAAAAAAGATGCATGATTGAACACATTCTGACTGAATTGAAACTCTTTTAGAAGCTGGCATTTGTCCTAGTTGACTTGTTTATGGTACATATCCGGTGATTGTAATGTCAAACGGAATGAAAAGACTCATGCTTTCGTTGGTGTTTGACACGGGAGTGAGCTTGAAGTCGTCAAAGATGGTGATCTCTGTTTTTCCTCTACTCCTCCCGATTAATCATGGTGATCATGGGTGTAAACATCCTGAGAAGTTGACCAAGTGGCGTCACATTAAACTCCCGTGCAACTAACCCGTCAGCTCCGCTGGCTGCTTAACACTTGGCAGTACAGTACTCCCTCCGTTCTAAATTACTTGACTTGAATTTGTCTAAATATGGATGTATCTATACTTATTTAGTGTCTAGGTGCATCCGTATTTAGACAAACCCAAATCAAATAATTTGGAACGGAGGGAGTATATCAGTATGTACGAACGGCGTCGGGTTCATACACAGTACATCTTCTCGCAAGGGGTGTATAAAGCCACAGCAGACGCACCTGACTTGGACAAAAGCTCAAAGCACTAATCGCGAACAAGACTCGTGCTTCCGCGATTACAAACCAACTCACAGTCTCACACAGCCCAGCTCCGGCAGCATCGGCATCCATCGATGGACGGGAGCCTCCGCACTCTGCCTCCGGGGAGCTTCTCAGGGAGGTGCGCTCCGCGATGTCGTCCCTACTCCTGTCCCCGGGCGGCACCAGCGCGCTCGACACCGTCTTCTCCCACCTCCCGCCCCCGGTCACCATCCCGCCGCTCGGCTCCAGCGTCTACTACCGCCAGTGCGAGCTCCTCCGCTCCTTCGCCGCCACGCAGCCGCAACAACACCACCACGCCACTACCTCCTCCTCCTCGGCCGCGAGTTTTCTTCCCTTTCCCGGCGCGGGAGCGGGACACGACGAAGCGGCAGCTCTGGCGAAGACCAAGACGTACCGCGGCGTGCGGCAGCGGCAGTGGGGCAAGTGGGTGGCGGAGATCAGGCTGCCGCAGAACCGGGTGCGCGTGTGGCTCGGCACCTACGACTCGCCCGAGACCGCCGCGCACGCCTACGACCGCGCCGCCTACAGGCTCCGCGGCGAGTACGCGCGCCTCAATTTCCCCGGCGTCATGGACTGCCCCGGCGACGACGGCTGCCCCAACTCCCTACGGCAGCTCCGCGACGCCGTCGACGCCAAGATCCAGGCCATCCGCGTCCGCATGCCCCCCAAGCGCGCAAGCGCCAGGCGGCTGCGCGAGGAGAGCAAGCAGAGCAGCCAGCGCGCAGACGCCGAGTCCGCTCAGCTGCCACCGACGGCCGCCCGCCCCGTCGTCTCCGAGAGCGCCACGACGTCCGAGACGACGACGACGACGTCGTCGTACGGGTCGCCGGACGGAGCGCTTTCCGTGGCCGACGCCGAGTGCTCGCTGCAGAAGATGCCGTCGTTCGACCCCGAGCTCATCTGGGAGATGCTCAACTTCTAGCTATCTGATGATAGAACTAGGCGGAATCGAACTGTGGAACGACACGAAGCCAACCATTAGTTGCGGTGTCCGAGCTCGTAGGAATTGCAGGTAGCAGGTGTTGCATTTTACATCTGTGAGGATACAGCTAACGACCTATTTACTACAAGGATATATGAGCAATAAAATTGCCCAAGCAAAATTGGGCACCCTAGCGACTGTAATTAGGTCCTGAATTCTATAGCTCTAGTGAAGTGATAATTGATATCAGTGTTCTTCAGATAGATAGCATCACATGTTCTGCTCTCCTCTGTTTCTTGCTTGGTTTTTTCTATTCAACTCCCAGCCTTACGATACAGTAAGAGATGAGATACTTGTGTGAGAATCTTAGGAAAGAAACTTACACTGATCACTGACAGTTTTCTCCATATTCAGCAGTTCATGCTTCAGAAGCATGAGTGCAAATGGCCGGATTTCAGCATTCCCATGGAGCCACTTACCAATCTTATAATGAGGTTTGTTCGTTTGATTTTCTGAAAGGAACATTGCAGCTAGGGGGTCCATGGGAAATTGAGAGATTGAACAGAAGCATGTGCAGCATCTTTCGCTGCCAGCATGTGCCGAAAACAGTGGCTCCACCGTTGGAGATCGATCTTCCAGTTCTGAGCCAATCTCCAGAATTCTGGTCAGGGCATCACGCACCCATGATTGGAATGTTTTGGTGGATAACAGCACCATGCATATTTATAATCCTAATTGAAAGCTTTGTTTAGTACCTTGCGATTTTTCAACATTTTTGTTTTTGCGAAATACGTGATTTTTCAACATTTACAGTACAATGAGACTCTCGTGCTGTCAATTTGGATTTTGGGTGGGGGGTGGAGGGAGCAATGTACTCCTGCAGTACGGTTGTAGTTATTAGTCATATTGCATTGAAGAATATGTTCCTGACAACAGAAAAGCACCCGACCGGAATTAATCCAAATCACAGTGTCACATATCATCAACTCGCTCCATCAGATGACGGGACAATTGTGGCAAAGTTTTTGCCCCTGTTTAAATATAAATAAACTCGCTAGATGAACAATTACAAATAACAAGAAAGCATGGGCAACAGTCACGCCGCATGATTCATCGACACCGTCCCCTCCATCTTATGCTTCTCGTGCAAATGACAGACGTACGTGGAAATGACCGGAGCACCGTTTTGCCGTCCTCCTCAACGCCTTACTCCGCCGTGACAGTTTCATCATCTCTGCTGGCCCTTATAATGGCCACCATGTATTACCGGAGCATCAAATTTTGTTATGCTTCGTTGAAATGTTATAATTGGGTTTCAAAACTGCCCAAAGGTGTTCGACGGGTGGCAAGGGATGAACATTAGATCGATTTGATCTAAGCATTTTACCACACGCTTATATTGGTATAATAATCATTCTCTCAATTTGTCATGATTTATTGATGAGTGAAAATATATGTTTACATTTATTAACTATTAATCGGCAAAAATGATTGATTTGTAATGTGACAATAATGAACTGGACATGGAAATATTTTTTTATCTATGGGTGTAGGGGGTAGTCTCTATAATTTAGCTGGAATTTTGCACAAAAATAAAATAGGGTTGCTTTGGAAACTAAAGATTATGGCTTTAATTCCCGATATTTTGACATCAGGATTAAAACCCTAAAATGAGTCAAGGTGACAAAAAATATTTGAAGAACATTTCTTAGGTTGGGACGAATCAAAGTTTTCCATATTGGGCTAGCTCTGCTATTAGCTCCGCTTAACAGCGCTAAAGCGCTATAATCTGGGTCCTTTAGTGCCGCTAAAACATAATTTGTTGCCTGGCCAAACAGTTAATCAAAAGGCTGGCCTTAATTTGAATCGCGCTATCCATCTTAGCAAACTTAAGTAATGATCGATAGACTCCTTGATACCTGGAAATGTACTTGTGTTCATAAAATTAATCATTACTATTTTTGCTTGGATCATTTATTCATTTTCACCTTTTTCAGAAAATGAGATACTTATATTGCTAGACTCATGATACTTATCTGTTCAATAGTCAAAATGAATAAAAATATGGTACTTACATTTTCAGATGGTCAAAATAAGGGTTACAATAAATAAAAACATCCTGGGGCATACATTAGACTCATGGTAGTTATCTGTTGAATAGTTGAAATGAATCATTTGGTATTAATTGCAATAGTTTAAACTTCTGAACACTTCTGAGCCATTTTAATTCGCATCTCTTTGCCACATTTGTTGTTTCCCAAAAATTAATGCTCTCTAGCTGAGCGTGAACTTTTAAATGTCTCACAAGATTCGAGCCATGGATAACCAAATTTGAGCCAAAGTTCTCAGAAGATTCGCTCTGATGGCATCGACTTTAGCCAAACCCTCACCCGTGGGCCCCAAAATGTCTACCCCTTTTGCACGCTATGAAAGACGGTTGACCAATGAATTTTTTAAATCTTCGTTTATATTATGTTAGGTTATAGTAACATGAAAAATCAATTTTAAGACCAAGTTCACAAGATTGACTTCGGTGCAATTGATGTGGTGGTTGATTCGAACGTAAGGAAAGAGAGGGGATAAAAGGTAGAAAAATAACGATGAAAATACTGCATTATTATGACCTATAAAATATAACTAATAAACAATAAATTATTATTTCAGATTTTAGTATATAAAATGAGTGTATGCCGAGCGTATCACACGTGGTGCTCAGCATACACTAAGTGTTGTCACGCCCCGCCAGACGCAGTGCGTGGTGGATATATGTATGCTGAGTGTTTCTGTTATGTCGAATGTAACGCTTGGTAAATTGTCAGTGTATGCCGATCGCCGCCTGAAGAAAACCCTGGCATACACATAAGGATGTAAATGGATGGTTAAACGGCGCCACAATGCCCATCTAATTAGCAGGTCACGTTGTGTATTTTTTTGGGCAACATTTTTGAACCATTGGACAAATAAATGGACTTAAATGGCGCCATTAAATTGTCCATTTACATCCCTAGATACAGGCTATAAGCCGAGCGGATATATTTGCCGAGAGGTTTTTTATTACGCTCGGTATACACAAGGGTATACATAAGGCGCTCGGCAATTATGTCTATCTCTTATTCTCTTGTATGTGTATATCTCCGTTCGTGGTCAGCAGCGCGATGACTGACTGTCTACGCAGTGCTTTTTTGAATGATTTCCACGCAATTTGTTTTACAACAGTTTGCTTTATAGAGAAAACATAGTATAATTCTGGCTTTATGAAAAAAGAACACCCAAGAGGCCAATAAACCGGTGTTATGTGATTAAACTCCATATACGAGCTTCTCTACTCGACAGGATAATATAATTGTAATCCATTTTCCCTACTTGACAGGGTTCGTCCGGGCAGAGGCTGTTAATAAGAGATTAAACTTTCTTAGACACAATTTTGGACACATAATGTTATTCTCCTACGGTTCTACTCGTTGCTCACGTCAAGTCTCTCGGACAGCACACACAAACCCCAATCATTGAGCTTTGTCATCTCAAAAGGAAATGAAAGAAAAATCATCGAGCTTTTGCGGCTAGCTTCCTCCTCTTCCACCGCCGAGACGCCACGTACGCATCACTGAAACACTGACTGACTTAACTGTCGCCCCCGGCCCTCTCAACAAACTTGTACACATATCATCGACGCGACACGACGATCCATCGAGCGTCCCGGCGACGTGTCTCGCCACCATTGCTATCGACTGGCATCGGCATCCATGGGCGCCATTGTTTTCTCCGGTTTTGACCAAAAACGCCATCCCGAAGCCGACCTCTCGGCCGAGCTCCTGACACCTGTTGCTATGGTGCCGCCGGTGGTCTGTTCGCCGGCTCGTCTCGTCGTCGTCCCGATCGGGTAAATGCGGTCCAAGGCTCCAAGCTACTCCTAGAAGAGGAGCCCATGTGGGCTGGTGTCGGAGAGCGTGACCTGTTCGGGGAAAGCGTTGTTTTGGCTGTGTCCGGCGCCGCTGCTGGCGCGACCGCGACGCGACCGCGACGAGTGCTTAGCCGTTGGAGCGCTCCGAAGTGTTGTGGCGGCCGTTGGCGGTTGCTCGGACGGACGCGTTCGCGCGCCGCGACGGCGACGCTGCGCTCTGATATTGTATTTTTGGCCAAATCTGGCCGTTTTCATGAACTAATCATGGAACTGGCCGCTGTTGGAAACTATTTCCAAATCTGGCCCCTCGAGTCGGCGCCACGTTACGTGGAGCCGAACGTGTGTATGTCGGCGCCATTCTGTCTTGGAGCCGAACTTCGTTGCTGGGCTCGAAATGAAATTCAGAGAACGCATAGGTCGGCTCCACGTAACGGGTCCAGCAACGAAGTTCGGCTCCAGGATAGAATGGAGCCGACATACACAAGTTCGGCTCCGTGTAACATGGCGTCGACCCGAGGGGCCAGATTTGAAAATAATTTCTAGGAATGGCCAGTTCCGTGATTAGTTCGTGAAAACGGTCAGATTTGGCAAAAAATACTCTCGTATCTATCGCGCGTCGCCTCGGCTTTGACTGCGTTGAGCTACTCTCGCTAGGCACGGAAGGAGTTCGAGCAGATCTCCTTGAAGGACGGCGAGACGCTCCACGCGTTCGGGATGCGCATCACCAATCTCGCCAACAACCTGCGGTCTCTCGGGGACGTCGTGGATGAGGTAAAAATCGTTCAGAAATTTCTGCGTGAAGTACCTGTTCAGTACGCGCAGATCGCCTGCTCGATCGAGACTCTCCTCGATCTCGACGGCATGTCCGTTGAGGAGCTGATCGGACGCCTGCGCTCGTCGGCGGAGAGGTGCTCGATCGGGAGCACGAACAACACGGGCAGCCAGCTGCTTCTGACAGAAGAGCAGTGGATGGCGCGTGGGAAGAAAAAGGAGCCAGGACAAGGTTCAGGCTCCAACGGCGGCGGCGCAAAGGACAACGGCCGCGGCAAGAACAAGAACCACGGCAACGACCGTCGTGGCTCGAACGGTGGCTCGAACGGCGGACGCGACATGTCGGGGATCAAGTGCTATAATTGCAACAAGGTTGCAGGGCACATCTCTCGCGACTGTCCAGAGCCGCGGCGAGAACGAAAGGGGCACCAGCAGCAAGCTCACCTGGCCGCGGCGGAGGAGGACAAGCCTGCGCTGCATCTGGCGCAGGTGTGCACCCTCAGCGATGACGAGGGACCGACGCTCCTGATGGCGACCACGCACCAGGTCGCAACGACGGACGCGCCCATGCCGGTCATGACCGGCACGACGGAGCGCGTCAACCTCGTGGAGAACCGCGTCTTCCTCACCTCCGCGGACCAGGACAACGACACATGGTTCCTGGACACCGGCGCCAGCAACCATATGACCGGGCGCCGCGACGTCTTCACCGAGCTGGACACCACCGTGGGCGGCACGGTGAAGTTCGGGGACGGGTCCGTCGTGGAGATCAAGGGACGCGGGACGATCCTGTTCGCCTGCGGCAACGGCGACCATCGTGCACTCACCGACGCGTACTACATCCCGCGCCTGAGGAGCAACATCGTGAGCCTTGGGCAGCTCGAGGAGAACGGGTGCCGCATCGACCTGTGCAACGGGTTTCTGAAGCTGTTCGACAGGCGACAGAAGCTGCTTGCCAAGGTGCCGCGAGCGCGCAACCGGCTGTACATCGTCACGCTGGATATTGCGAGGCCAGTGTGCTTCGCGGCGGTGAACTCCGACGACTCCTGGAGGTGGCACGCACGGTATGGCCACCTCAACTTCGATGCGCTAAGGAAGCTTGCACGCCATGGCATGGTACGAGGACTGCCGCACATCGACCACGTCGAGCAGCTCTGTGATGGCTGCCTGGTCGGGAAGCAATGCCGCTCGCCATTTACTCAGCAGGCGAAGAAGCGCGCGGAGGGCATCCTTGATCTGGTGCACGGGGACCTGTGTGGTCCCATCACGCCGGCGACGCCTGCCGGAAAACGCTACTTCTTGCTCCTCGTCGACGACAAAAGCCGGTACATGTGGCTCACGCTGCTGTCGACCAAGGACCAGGCTGCCACGGCGATCAAGCGATTCAGGGCAGGAGCTGAAGTGGAGACGGGGCGCAAACTGCGCCTACTTCGGACAGACCGCGGTGGCGAGTTCACCGTGGCCACGTTCGCCGAGTACTGCGCAGACGAGGGCATCGGACGCCAACTGACTGCATCGTACTCGCTGCAGCAGAACGGCGTTGTCGAGCGACGGAACCAGACAATCGTCTCCACGGCACGAAGCTTGATGAAGGCAATGGATGTACCCGCAAGGTTCTGGGGTGAAGCCGTGACCACCGCGGTGTACCTCCTGACAGATCGCCGACGAAGAGCGTTGACGGCCAGACTCCGTTCGAGGTATGGCATGGCTATAAGCCAGACGTGAGCTACTTACGTGTCTTTGGATGTGTGGCACACGTGAAGGTGACGAAGCCAAACCTGGCGAAGCTGGACGACCGGAGCACTCCCATGGTGCTCTTCGGGTACGAGCCAGGATCGGCGGCGTATCGCGTCTACGATCCAGTCAAGAACCGCGTGCACGTGTCGCGCGACGTCGTCTTCGATGAAGGTGCACGGTGGGACTGGGAGAAGAACGGGACGGCTGCCGACGCCGCGCCGTTCCACGTCGAGGTCTTCACGCACCCAGCTGCAGCGACATCCACGACAGCTGAAACTGGGGAGCAGAGCTCACCAGTCCAGGCACCAGCTATGCAGGAGACAACGGCACAAGGCGGCAACACGCCACCACCAAGTCCTGCAACGGGCTGGGGTACACCATGGACCACGCCATGGACATCTGCTGCATCTTCGTCAGGTTCAGCAAGGAGAGGCGCAAGTGCTGCACCGCCAACGCCACCAAGGCCACAGCACCAGATGATCACAAGAGCTCGCAACGGCATCGTCAATCCCAACCCCATCTACAACGACTACGTCATGAAGGCTGACGCGGAGGAGCTCGACGATGAACTGTGCCTTGTGGCGGCTGAAGAACCTGCATCAGTGGACGCCGCACTGAGCGAGGCGTGCTGGAAGGACGCCATGGACGCCGAGCTGGCGTCGATCCGCAGCAACGACACCTGGGAGCTCGTCACGCTCCCACGCGGCCACAAAGCCATTGGGCTAAAGTGGGTTTATAAGGTGAAGAAAGATCCTGCAGGTCATGTGCTCAAGCACAAAGCACGCCTGTCGCCAAGGGGTACGCGCAGCGGCAGGGGGTGGACTTCGATGAGGTGTTCGCGCCGGTGGCACGCATGGAGACGGTGCGTCTGCTGCTGGCGTTCGCCGCGCACCATGGATGGCAGGTGCACCACATGGACGTGAAATCTGCGTTCCTCAACGGCGATCTCGCGGAGGAGGTCTACGTGCACCAGCCACCAGGCTACATCGACCCCGACGGCGAGCACAAGGTACTCCGGCTACGCAAGGCGCTCTACGGACTTCGCTAGGCACCACGCGCTTGGAACGCCAAGCTGGACGCCTCCCTGGCATCGCTTGGCTTCGAGCGAAGTCCACTCGAGCACGCAGTGTACAAGAGGAACAGCGGCACGAGCATGCTGATCGTCGGCGTCTACGTGGATGATCTGATCATCACCGGCACGGACGTCAACGACATCGCCGCGTTCAAGGACCAGATGCACGAGCTGTTCGAGATGAGCGATCTCGGCCTCCTAAGCTACTATCTCGGGATCGAGGTCAGGCAGGAAGCTGGCACGATCACATTGTGCCAGAGCGCGTACGTGGGCAAGATTTTGGAAGCTGCACGCATGGCAGACTGCAACGCCTGCCACACGCCGATGGAGAATCGCCTGCAGCTGAGCAAGGAGGGCATTGGGGACGTGCTGGACGCCACAAGCTACCGGAGTCTCGTCGGAAGTCTCCGGTATCTCTGCAACACCCGTCCTGACATCACGCACGCCGTCGGGATGGTGAGCAGGTATATGCTGACACCCACTGCTTCACACTGGGCTGCAGTGAAGCAGATTCTGCGGTACATCAGTGGAACGGCTGGGTACGGGTGCAGGTACATGAAGGGCACCACAGTCGAGCCCACTCTGATGGGTTTCAGCGACAGCGATCTCGCTGGGGATGTCGACGATCGGAAGAGTACCACTGGCGTCGTGTTCTTCCTCGACTCCGGCATCATCACGTGGACATCTCAGAAGCAACCGGTGGTGGCCCTATCGTCTTGCGAGGCGGAGTACATTGCAGCAGCAAAGGCAGCGTGCCAGGCCGTCTGGTTGAGCAGGCTTCTTGGAGAGCTGATCGGCAAGCCTCCAGCGACGGTGAAGCTGTATGTGGACAACAAGTCCGCGATCGAGCTGAGCAGGAACCCAGTGCATCGCGAACGAAGTAAGCACATCGACACTCGTTTTCATTACATTCGTGAGTGCATTGAGGACGGCAAGGTGGACATTGATCATGTGAGCACAAATGGACAACTTGCTGACATTCTCACCAAGGCGTTGGGCCGTGTCAAATTCGCGGAGATGAGACTGAAGCTCGGCGTCATGGAAGTTTCAGATGGACTTCAGGATTAGGGGGTGATTTGTTGACTATGTAATCCTGCAGTCCTTGTATCTAGGTTAGTTTGTTTTTTTTTCAGAAAAACAATACGGCATGAGCACGAGTCTGTTTGTGCCATGACCGTTTCTTCCTTCAGTTTAGGTAGATCGAGCTGCTGTGCGCGTATCGTGAGATGGCACGAAGTCAAGCGCGCATGGCGGCATCGCTAGGACGTGGACGAGTGGCCGTGGGATGGCGCGGCCGCATAGCTCGGACATGATCCTATTTTCAGTTTCAGAGTTTGCTATAAGTAATAGAGAAAGCGGAAAACGCTGCAAGCTTTACGCAGCACAAAACCTCTCTCTCGAGTTCGATTTCTAACATGTGTCAGAGATGACACCATGCTGACCTTATACTACTGTGCCACAACTCGGCCTCGCATCAACGGGCGGTTGGCTTCCTGCAATCCACAAACCCGTAGAAGAAAACTAGAACAAGTTGAAGGACATGACTGAACAAGCAACTGTACATGAGATGAGCCGACTTCATTACAGGAGATATCATTGCAGACTAACTAGGAACCAACTATATATGTGAGCGCCGTTTTGGCTCCCGGGAGCATATGCTCCCGGTATGTTTTAAAAAAAATTCAAAATTTGAAAACTTATCAAAAAAATCTGAAAAAAATCATGCACGTACATGACCATGGTACGCACCACCGTGTATTTTTTCGCGTCGAAATGACATCGTATGCGCCCTGTACAAAAATGACAAATATCTCATTTTCCTGTCAGAAATTTGTCATTTTTGTACAGGGCGCGTACGATGTCATTTCGGCGCTAAAAAAAACGCGGTGGTGCGTACCATGGTCAGGTACGTGCATGATTTTTTTCAGATTTGTTTGATAAGTTTTCAAATTTTGAATTTTTTTTGAAAATACCGGGAGCATATGCTCCCGGGTGCCAATGCGAATTTCCGCTATATATGGTACTATGCCGACCTCCAAGTCAAAAGAATTCCAGACAGTATCGCTGCACCACATAGCGACTGCACAAACATTGAGCGGAGGCAGCTCCTTCGTCGCTTCATCAACATTGCTACGACGCTCGCCTTCGCAGTCCGCGGCCTCCCCGTCGCCATTGACTTGCGCGTCTCGCCGTCTCCGTCTCCGTTCACGCTGCCTTTTGCGTTTCAATGACGCTTTACTCTTGAGACTGGGACTACTTGCTCCGTCTCCGCGTCACAGACACCGCCCGTGCCACTGCAATTTACAGGATGCATGAAGTCAGGGTTTTACATCTAAGAAAAACGAAGATCAGTTGATGCCCCAAGACAATTCACAAGCAACATGCATGGGCCACTAGCTAGTATAGCTGCTACTCTGGCGGATATTCAATACGGGTAGTGGGTGCAGATGCACCCACTACCCAGAAAACATTTTTCGGAATGTCAAAAAATTCCAAATAAAAAATTTGCATACAGTTCATGACATTTCATGTTGACACAAAAAGTTACGTGAAGAAAAAAGTTTTTTTGCAACCTGTGCAAAAAAGACAAATCTGGACACACCGAAACGTATATATACGCGTCAGTTTTTTCTCTTTTTTTGTACAGATCACAAAAAAAAGTTTTTTCACCCTGCCTGTTTTTGTGCTAACACATCATGTTGTAATGTACACCCGGATTTTTTTCCAGATTTTGTTTGGCATTCTGAAAAAAAAACTAAAAAAAATTACATAATGGGTGCAGATACACCCATGAGTCAAATCGCCGTGTCTACTGTGGAGTACTTGTTAGCATGAAGATGTGAACCATCGGAAGAATGGTCGAGGGATCATCAAATAAGGCGATCGATTTTTTTTTGTTTTGAAACGGAGGAGGCGGTCGATCATGAGAGCCACGCATGTTATCTAGATGGTCAGTGAAGAGTGGAGCATGGTGAGCTTGACGACGTCCGTAGAAAGATGACACGGTAGGTAGGTTGTGGTCGGCCCAAGGATTGCTGTAGCGTTACACACATGTCAGCTACCTCATGTGTTCCGTCGCTGTACGTGGGTGGGGGCACACACCAGAACCTACAGCAATCTGCAGAGGAAATTAAAAAAACCTACCACATTTGGGCTTCTGACAACGGGTTAGTACCATTCTTGGTGATTTTTGCAAGTCGGTACTAACCGTGGGGCTAATCACAACAAATTGCACAAATTCTTATCTAACTGTATTTTGACACCCATACTGACTGGTGGGACCCATCGGTAAGAGCCTAGTTGGCAGTACACGTGGACGTGGGGCTGAGGTGGACGTGGGACCCACCTGTCAGCCCCACATCTTTTTTTTTCTCCTCTCATCTGTTCTTCATCCTCCTCTCTCTCTCCGGAGCCACAGCCGTACCGGCCTACTCTTCCCCTTCGCACCGTTCCTCATCGAGGCCGTCAAGCAGATTAATTGTGGCGTCCCAAATTCCCAATTAATTGTGGCGCGCGAGGCGGCGGGGCGGCGAGGACCTGCGGCTGCGGCCCGGCGATGAACTTGTGCTGCAGCAGCTGCGCGGCGGAAGGCCGCCTGGCCGGGTTCTTCTGGAGGCAGCAGCCGATGAAGCTCGTCAGCTCCGGGGAGGCGGTGGGCGGCAGGCCGGCAGCGGGCGAGTCGGAGTAGCAAATCGCGACCATGAGCGCCGGCCAGTCGCCCATCTTGCTGAGGTTCTCCCCGAGCGGGAACCTGCCGAGGTAGAACTCGAGAATGCTGAGTCCGAAGCTCCAGATGTCGCCGGCGTAGCCGTCGTATGCGCCGTCGTTAAGGTCGGTGTTGATGCGCTCGGGGCTCATGTAGGCGATGGTGCCGACGGAGGAGTTGCAGGGGTCCATGGTCTGGTTCAGTATCCGCCCCACGTCGGCGAGGAAGGCCTCGGAGGCGATGCGGCAGCCCTCGAGGGAGCCGCCGTCCATGTACTCGAGCAGGATCTGCAGCTCCCCCACCTGCTCGTACATGCCGTGGCAGCGCACCACGGCCGGGTGCTCGGCGGTGCGCAGGATGGCGATCTCGTGCGTGATCTGGCTGCGAACGGCCTCGTCGTGGTGCCCGTAGAGCACCTTGAGCGCGTAGGGCCGCCCCGTGGGCGCGTGCCGCACCATCCACACCGTGCCCCCCGCGCCGCTCCCAATGCGCCGCACGCGCTCTAGCTCGGACAAGGGAGGCGGGGCGGGCGTCGCCGAGCCGGCCGAGTTGGACGGCGCGCCCATGGACGAGGAAGCCGCGGAGGACGGCGGGGGCGGCAGGGGGAGTGGGACGGCGAGGGACGTCAGGTCCCGTTGCGGGAGCGGCAGCGTGAGATCCGGGCGGCACATCTGCGGCGGCGGCGTTGCCAAGCACCGAGGCCCGACCTCTCCGCCTCCGGCATGGGATGGGGGGAGGGGGCGAGCTGACCGGAGCAGGGAGCAGTGGGCGCCGGTGAGAGAGAGAAGGAAGAGAGAGAGAGGAAGATGAGGGGAATTGGAGAGAGAAAATGGTCTGACGTGTGGGGCCCACATCCATCTCGTCCACGTGTGCTGTCAACTAGACCTTACAAATGTGCCCCACTTGTCAGTGCAGCTGTCAAACTGCGGTTAGAACCAGATTTGTGCAATTTGTTGCTATTAACCCACGGTTGGTACTGATTTGAAAAAATCACCAAGAATGGTACTGACTTATCGTCAGAGCCCCAAATGTGGTAGGTTTTTGTAATTTTCTCGCAATCTACATATGGCAACCCTTTGACTTGGGCGACCCAATCATCCGTTCTCAGCTGGCTGGCAACTGCCAAGTACTGCCATCTCGCTACCAACGGGCCTACTGGCAATCATGCTCCTTTCCTCCAATTATTATTATTCGAGTTTATCATGACAATATATACAATGTCATTTTCTCCAGAAATTTAATTGAATTCGCAAACAGTAGTGCACAGTAAAGTCGTGTGGCTGAGCGTGGTTTGCCTGCATTTGTTTCGAATTTCAGCCAATGAAGTCCACAGTTATCTTGTCCGGTGTGTGGTACTGTGGTTACGTGTCCACTGCTCCTTTAGCCCGGGAGACAGATAATCCTTTTCATTCCTTTTTCTCGCAACACAAAATTTGTCGCCAGGGCATGCATGACAGGGAGGTCTCATGCCTAGACGACAAACGAGTACTTTACAGTTGCTTCCTACGCTAGGCTTTCCACGGCACCACCAGAGATGACGCAGTGGCCGGAATGAGCAGCAATTGCGATCTAGACCTCTCATTTCAGCTAATATCCAGCTACCAATTTGGTTTAGAACGCGTTGACCTGTTCTTTTTATCATTGCAGGTGCACGCGATTTGTACACGTGGCTACATGCATATCTTCGGACGCCAATGTGTAGCTAGGCCAAAAGGAAAAAAATAGCTATTAGCTAGATTGACTTCACATGTTTCACAAAAAATAGCTATTTGTTTTCCTTTTGAAAACTTGCTCTTTAACAAATCTTTTGGTTTAATATATATATAGAATTCTGATAGATTGGAGACAAAGAAACAAAACCCCATAGATTGGTTTGGGCACTTAGATAAATTGGGGGTACATGGAAACCATCATGTATGTTACAGATCCTCTCATATCTTGGTGGAGCGCTCTTGAACGAATGTTCTTAAATATCTTATAGCAATATCGTAGTGTGTGATTGTCTATCTAAAACATACGTAAGAAGAAAATTCTTTAAATGTATATGCTATGTAGCAATGTTCGTACTTGATTTTTTTCCATTGCTTGTTTATTGGGTTTTTTAGTTCACATATATATTTGCCGCGCGCTAGGCGTTGGTCGACCGATCCACGAGCGCGGATCGGTCGTCTCAGCCATCGTTATATCAGCATCAGATGGCCAAGAATTGGTCTTTTGTTTCCTCACATCACTTTCGTCGCTCCCCGTTGCTCCTTTTCTGCGGGGCTGCTGCCTTCGCATGTGTTTGCTTTTGTCTACTATAGCGATGGACGTAGTGCCAATACTAGTCCTTGTTTCACGTGTTTGTCACACCAAAAATGTTATTATGACTACACCACATTTGTATATATGTTAACAAACCACATAAGATTCGGAGGGATTCCGAACCTCCAAAGTTCCGTTTCGACCGAAACCGTAACCTTTTGACCAATGTCGTCTACCCCTTTGACCAGCATCAAATGAGCAGTTGATCAATGTACATGTCTATTTGGGCTATGTTAGGGTAAGCCATAGGAACATGTAAAACCAAATTTGAGCACAAGTCATCACAAATTCCATCACGTGCATAACCTTTTGGCGGGATAAGTGTCGTCTATGAAGCGCTTCACACTTGGGAGATGAGTTTTGGCTATTTCAACATTCCATCACACTTTTACAAATATGTTAGGGTACCACGCTAGATTCAGAGAGATTCTGACCCTCTGAACCTCTGTTCGAGAGAAACCCTAACCCTTGACCGACGTCGTTTAATGCTTTGGCCGGCACCGAATCACGTGGTCAGTGGACTTTTTACTAGGTTGTGTTAAGATAGGCCATAGGAACATGTAAAACCAAATTTGAGCATATGTTATCACCCATTGCATCTGGTGCACTCAAAAGTGGGAGTTCCACACTCTATGTGCATAACCTGTCTGCAGGATAAGTGTCGTCAGTGAAGCCCGTCACACATGTAACCTGGGTTTTGGCTATTTCAACATTCCAGCGCACTTTTATACATATGTTAGTGTACCACGCAAAATTCTGCGGGATTCGGGCGAAACCCTGCCCTTTTGACCAACGTCGTTACCCTTTTGACCAGCCTCGAATGATGGTTGCATTTTTTATTTGGCTATGGCCCAAATCTTTTGGGCTTCCACAACGGCTTCCCAGAGAAGCTGCCCTACCCCAGCTTCCTAAAGAGGAAGCCGTCCAAAAAATTTGGTTAGGGTTCCAAACTAATTTAGTCTAAACTAGTTTGGAAGTTAATCAAATTTGTGAGGCGGCTTCTCTAAAAAGTTTGGGTGAGGCGGTTCTGGAAGCACAAAAGAACTGAGCCTATGTAGGATAGGTCACAGGAAGTTGGAAGTTATGTTCGTCACTATCTGTTGCTAAATATGGTCTTTTTAAACTTGAAATTTCAAATGCTTGTAGAACATCACTCACCAATGTGATGAAGATATCCTTTTGTACAGCTACATATTTTTTACCTTTATAAATTTTTTGAAACGCTGTGGGGAAACCTACAGTTCAGCTTAAAAAAATGTGATGAAGAGATCAACGGTGCCGAAGAGAATGGATGGAGACATATGGCGAGTGCTGCTGGCAAGGTGAAATTTGACAAAATTAACCCTTTGCCAAAACTTTAGCCAAAAATAACCCTTTTTGAATTTTTTTCGAAAACTAACCCTTTTGTGTGGCTCCCGCACCGGGGGCGCCACACATGAAGGTGCAACGCCCCAGGAGCCACACATACATGTGTGGCGCCGGTGGCTGGGGCGCCACACAAAGACATGTTATTTCAGCGCCCAGCCCAACCCGTGCCCCAACCTTTCTTCCTTGTTATTTCCTTCTCCTTCTTCAACCTCACAGGATCTATGTAGTTTTCGTTAGGTGGGCATGCAGTAAACACACTCCTCTCACTTACTTCAGTAACACTGGCTAGCTAGGAGGCGCGTCGATCTTAACTTGACAGGCTAGATCGAGGTGGCTAGAAAGGGTAATCGATGGCTAGAACGTCGAGGACGCCGTGGCCGTTGTTCAGGTCGTCGGCGAACAGCCACGTCTCGATCGCGCTGAGTTGAGTCTGCTCCGGCGCCTGAACGGCCGGCTTCCTCTCGTACTCGAAAGCGGACCCGAGCGCACGGGCTGCGCCCCGTGCGAAACCTCGGACGCCGAGGAGCCGGACGGGCTGTCGGCCGCACCGCCTGGGGTCGCCGGACGTCCTCCCTTCCTGGTCCAGCCGTCGAGCATCCGCGAGATGTTGGCGGTTGTGAGGACGAACTGCCCAGCCGCCGAGGGCGAGCACTGCGACAGCGACGCGCCTGACGAGCTCGACGCCTCGGGGCTATCGCTGTTGTTGGCAGCCTCAGTGACACTGTCTTCACCCGTGTCCTTGGGCCGCTGCTGCTGCTCCGGCTTTATGTCATCGAGCGAGGTTAGAGCCTCGCGAAGCGCGCAGCGCGCCATGTTGATGTCCGTCTGCAGCCATGTTCTTGATGTCGTTGTCTGTGCGCTCGGGGAGGTAGGACGCGATGGCGGCCTAGCGGTTGCCGAGCAGCGCCTGGAGGTGGACGATGAGCTTCTCCTCCTGCTCGTTGAAGTTGCTGCGCTTGATCCCGGGGCGCAGGTAGTTGGTCCACCGCAGCCGGCAGCTCTTGCTGCACCGCATCAGGCCTGCAGATCGATCGAACAAAGCACGATGAGAAGAGTACACGAACAAAGCGAGTAAGTGTGGCGCGGGTCGGGCTGGGCGCCGAAATAACATGTCTTTGTGTGGCGCCCCAGCCACCGGCGCCACACATGTATGTGTGGCTCCCCCAGCTCCGGCGCTACTTAACCGGGCTGGGACCCGCCTTGCCACGCTGGCAGATGTGTGGCTCCCCAGCCTGGGGCGTTGCACCTTCACGTGTGGCGCCCCCGGTGCGGGAGCCACACAAAAGGGTTAGTTTTCGATTTTTTTTCAAAAAAGGGTTATTTTTGGCTAAATTTTTGGCAAAGGGTTAATTTTGTCAAATTTCACGCTGGCAAGCCCGGCCCGGCCTGTACCGCGGCAAGGCAACTGTGCAAGTGCACGAAACAGAGCTAACGTCGCAGCACATGTACGTAGACCATTTGAGGACCTTGGACCTTATCCCTTCCCCGTCACAGTGTTGAAGGGCGATTTTTGGGCGACCGAAGGAGATCCACCTCGCCGTCAACGAATCGGCGGTTGCCCCGCCCTCCGCCGGCCGCTCCGGCGGCGGGAGGACGGGGGAACCCCGATTCGCGACGTGTACATAGTGTAGGGTTTCTTTCTTGCTCATCCGGTGGCGCGAGGGAGGAGGTGGTGCGGCCGGTGGTGCTTTTGCAGATGGAGGACTTCCTCTTCGGTGGCGGCGCTCCACGGAGCTCTGCGGCTGATCTTCCACCGCAACCGTGCTCGCAGCTCTGCGGAGCTGCCGTGTGCGTGTTCCCCTTCGCCGGGTGCCGCGGGACGGCGGATCCGGCGTCGACGTTTCTGTGCAGGTGGCTGGTGAAGGTTGGTTCGACGACGACGGCGTCCGTTGGTGTAGGTCCTCTGCGGCCGACGATCGGCGACTTCCCGTGCGCTCGGGGACTGCTCTTGTTCCAAGGTATGTAGAGTAGGAGCGGCGGCGCGCCACCGACGGCGCCATGGACGACGAAGTGGTCGAGTTACAGCGAGGCTTGGACTGTAATTTTGTTTCTTTGTAGGGTCCTCTCTGTAATTTGCTGATCTTGATCAGCTCCTTGTACTCGCAAAAAAAAAAACGTCGCAGCACATGTGCGCCCGTCTCCTCCGGGGAAAAAATCATTCCGGCGAGATACGTGGGGCCGCCGACGTGCCCACTTGTCCAACGGAGAGGACGGCCGATGCGACGGGTACGGACATGAGCTGCAGTCACACAACTGATCGCCATAAATGCCAAAATTTAGCTTTTGGGGCCTTCCTCACGGCTGTGCTGACTGATCGGTGACAGTGAGCTTGTTTCCTTCCGTTCCGACCTCTGTTATCTACAGTAGGCTTTCACGACGGCAGGCCCGAACGCGGCCCTCCGCCCACGTGTCCCCGGCCAAATCTCAGAACTGCCTCTGCTAATGTTCGGTTCGGGAGGCAGCAAGCATACTTCAACACCTGATGAGGAGAGTGGATTTTTGGAGACCGAACTACATGGTGATCGTTTTTTTGAAAATTTGAAATCTACATTTTGAAGTTTTCAAAAATCACGAAATAATTCCTAGGTGTAGATATTGTCGAGATCTATAATCTTGCAAAATTTCAACTCCAAATTCATTATATTTTGGTATGTACAAAAAAGAAAAATAAGTGAAAATTTCAAAATTTTGAAACTGTGTATTGTTCGCCACCCAGATCCACCCGTTTGTCTTTTTATACAGCCCAGAATACAACGAATTTGAAGTTAAAAATTTGCACGATTGTAGATCTCTACAATATCCACATCCGGGAATTTTTTTCACGATTTTTGGAAATTTTAAAATATCGATTTCGATTTTTTTAAACGGCCACCATGTAGCCTGGCCTCCAAAATAGGTTTTCTACCTGATGACTGAATTTATACTCTTTTAGAAGCCTGCCTATGTCGTAACTGATTTGTTCATGGCATATATCCGGTGATTATATTGTCAAACGGAATGAAAGGACTCATGCATGCAGTCAAGCTTAATGCTTTCGCTGGCGTTTGACACAGGAGAGTGAGCTTGAAGTCGTCAAAGATGGCGATCTTACCTTTTCTGCTACTCCTGATTAATCATGGTGATCATGGGTAATAAATCAAACTTTCGGTCGAATTCGCAAAATGAACGATTGTCGGAGCGGGGCGAGAAAAGCTAATATCGGCCGGAAATTTCACCCATAATTGAAAAAATTCAATACGGAAATCAATTATCTAGCACAAACGACATGGCTTCACACTGTTGGTATAGAGTTCAGTGAATGGTGTTCCTAGTTGGAATCTTCACGTCTTCTTTTATTTTGCTAAATTATTTTAATCGTCAGAATATGAATCTGGCGGAACTATTTGAATTTTTTCTTCAAAATTTTGTGAATTTCTTGAAATTTGCGAATCTTGATCACAAGAGAAAGAAAAACTTTAAAACGAAATGTTAAACCAAGTGGCATCTCATTAAACTCTGTGCAACTACTAAAAGCATATTGAATAGATGGTGTAAAATAGAGTTGGTCCTTAAAAAAAATTATTTTAACATCACCAAACGGCAAAAACCTTTCTGGAAGAGATGACTTATCCCTAAATGGTGATGCAATTTTTTTGGGTATGCCCCAAAATATTGGCTTTGATGATGCAAATACGCATCACCGATAGGTACCGAAAAACGCAAACCGTGGACACGCGCAAATCAACAACCGAGTTGAATTTCCATCCCTCTTCCCCCGACTGGTGCCGCCGATCCCCCTACCCCCACCGCCGCCGGCCACAAAACTTACCGCAACTGGTACCCCGCGTCGTCCCCGCTCTGTCTCGACCCTCTGCAGTCCTTCACCACCGATTTTCGCCGCCACAACAGCCCCATGAAGCCGGGATCGACCATCGCCATCCGCCCCTAGCTTCCGCTCGATTCGAGTTGCCCAGCCGTCCGCCGGTCATCCGTCGACCTCTCCTGCATCATCCTCGGCCTCGTCGTGCCACCGCCGCTTAGCCCCGACTACCGCTATTGCCACCGAGCCACTTATCAGCCGTTGGAAACCCGCTCCCGGCCGCCTCTGTCCACGGCCTCAACGATGCCGCCTGCACCATCTTTGGCCTCCCTTGGATCACATCGACCACTCCGGCTTCCCCTCGGCCTCTCTGTTGATTGCCGCTGACCGATTTTGTCCCGACGCTGGATAGCAAGGCCAACGGCCTTCACGACATCATGCCCGTACTGTGGGCCTGCGAACATGTGTCCCCGGCCACACCCACGGCTCACGTTTGCTTGGGTAGGTAGCAGAGTCGCATTTTTGTTACGCAGAGGGCGGGAGTAATGCTCGAAGATTCATGAAATGGTATAGATATCTACCTATATATTAAGGAGGCAAACTTTGACGCCCTCTCCACGCTCCGGTCACTGTAGAGTACTGTTCATAGGAACGGTCCTGCGCCGTCGCTTCCCGATCCAACGGTCCCCGCGGCTTTTTTGCAAAAAGGACCCCACATTTTCCGACAATTAGGAATCGGTCCCTCTATATAAACTGCCAACCCGTAACCCTAGACCCTAATTCTCCTCATTTCCCCCACCCGGTTCTCCTCCCCGACCTGCTCCCTCACCGTCGCCTCCTGCCCTGCCCTCCCTGCTCCCTCACAGCGACCTCCTCTACCACCACTTTAAGGTCGTCGCGCCGCGCTCGCCGCCGCCACAGCCCGGCCTCTCTTCTCCGTTGACGCCGTCCGCGGTGCCACCGCTCTCTCTTGCGCGACCTACTCGACCGCCGGCGACATCGACGACTCCGCGCCGCCGCTGCGGCGAGGAAGGAGGCCAGACACTGGAACCTGTTTGCGAGGGCGAAGAAGACGCCCCGGTGCCGCCACCGAGCAAGCAGGCGGGGCTGGACCTGGTCTGCCTGTTCGAGTTCGAAGCCGGCGACGTCGTCCGGCTTCTCACCGCCGTCTCCCGCCATGCCTGTGTGTCAGAGAGGAGCGCAGCTCGCCAGTGGATGGCGACCGCAGCGCCGCCGTCTCTTGCCCTCCCCGCCTCGGCAAGGTAAGCCCCCCATCCCCTCTCCCCTGCCCCCTCTCTCCCCCCTCAAATGTTGATTTTAGTTTAATCCGATTTCTTATTTCACAGAGATGTTGTATCACAACAGCAGCATGCTATCTGCACTTTCGTCGACCTGGACCTCGAAGCCATCAGTGTGTAACCAAATATTCTCATGAGAAAACTCTTTCCTATTTATGTGTTTATCGTGGTTGTTAAATTCATGTTGAATCATGCATATCCTTGGACTACGAATCTGTTTTGCAGGAGAAGTTTGAGGCTGCATCCATTATTCATGTTGAATCATACATTTTGCTTTCTTAGGCAATTCATGTTTGCTTCATTTTTAATCAATTGCCAGACAACAATTATGTAAACTATTGCCCATGGTTGCTATTTTCCAAGGTTAAATAGGCTTACTGAGCAAATACCAAGCTGCAAGCTTCTGAAATTCTTCCGGATGTTTAATCCTTAAACTCTTATGAGCTTTTGACGAGTGAGTAATCAAGCTATGAAGTACTTGTGTCATCTAATTTCTGCTTCACGTTGTGTGGAAATACATCATACAATATTTCAGTTGTCATAATGCCCTCAATATAATCTTATATTTCGAATCTCGGCACATTGCATATTACATAGCAAAAACACGATTTTCTTTGTCATTTTTGCTGCAGGTTCTACACACAAACTTCGCACAGTCAGCACACAACTGTAAAAATGCTCTGAATATGATTCAAATCTGGGCACATTACATGGCACAAACACTACTTTCAGCGTTGTTTATGCTTCAAATTTTGTTCAAACCCATCACAGAATTGATCATTCATTCCACTCAAATCTGAGAAGATTACATACTACAGAGCACATAGATCACTCATTTCAGCTAAATTACATAGCAAAGTATAGAACAATGCTTCAATACTAACACCAGCAGCTTAGCTCGAGAAGGACCCACGACACAAATTAGCAGAGATTTGGAGGTCACACCGGCAAAAGATACAGTATTCAGCTTCACCTTCTGTCAACTCAGGAGAGGTGAGCATGACCCAGTAATACTTTAAATTATGCAGTGCCTAGGAAATTTATAAATAATTTGATTTACTTATACACTCCTCATGACAGCACATCTACTTTCGATGGAAAGAAAAGCAAAGCCTCATCAACAGGACGCAGAACATTTAGAAAAGGTATGTTCCTCCTTTATCACCAAGGATAGCTATTGTTGAACGAACAGGGCTATTACCTCGCCTTTTTTCTACATGCAGGGTCAAACAGTAATGCTAAGGGATCAGCTAGAGCTCTGTTTCAAACCGACCAACAGACTTAGCTTGGTTAGGTAATATTCTAAATTTAGTGTGTTGTTCATGCTACACTTTCATCCTTACACAAAGTAATATAATTCATTCTCATTATTTGTTGTAGATGATACATCTGTTGATCAATCAATAGCTACGACGAACATATCAAGTTAAATCTAGCAGTTGCTGAGACATTTTCTAAATAAATGGCTAAGCTATGCATTTTATTGTCCTTTTGCTACTATGTAAAATAGCTACTAAAGCACCTCTTCTTACTTTCCCCTGCTTATACATGTATAATTAAAGCAGCTACCCAGTACCGGCTTACCAGATGCTTCCCTTCAAAACTATGCATGTATAATTTAAACACCTATGCAGTGTTTACCTACGGCTGATCGATCATTTCCAATGGTGTTTTGCTTATGCATGTACATTCACCTTGCTGGAAGAAAGTCTTTTCTATTATTCCGTCAAAAGAAGACTATAAGTGCATTCACCGTTATAAGTGCTTAATTGCATATCATATTGTGCACCAAAATAAAAAAAACATCAACGAGAACTCTCATAAAGGGCGCGGCGTGTCGCCGCGCCGAATTCAACTAGTATACTGAATTACTGCACACCACACACAATCACACAATGACTCATCAAGGCCGGGAGATGCAATGAACAGGCCAGACTTTCTTAGAGATACTTGTCGACACCTGATATGTTCTTCAGACAACACACATCACAGCCCCAATCATTAATGAGCTTCGAGCTTAGCTCCGTCCTCTTCCCGCCACAGGCCACCTCTGTTCTGGCCGATACGACTCGCGGCGTGCACACACGTCACTCACTGACTTAATTGTCACCCCAGCCCTGTCAACAAACTTCTACTTACGCACACATCATCGACGATGGATCGAGCGTCCCGGCGACGTGGCATGACCCGATTGCTATCGACTGGCATCGGGGCCACTGTTTTCTCCCGGGTTTTTTTTTTTTTGATACAGTTTTCTCCCGGTTTTGACAAAAAGCGCCATGCCATAGCGGGAGGATGGAGCCGACCTCTCGGCCGCGCACCTGACACCTGTTGCGGTGTCGCCGGTGGTCCGTTCGCCGCCTCGTCTCGTCGTCGTCTCGATCTGGTAAATGCGGTCCAAGGGAGCCCATGTGGGGCTGGTGTCGGCGAGCGTGACATGTTCGGGGAAAAGCGTTGTTTTGGCTGTGTCCGGCGCCGCGGCTGGCCCGACGGCGACGCGACGATGACCCGGCGCGACGACTGCTTCGCTTCGTGGCGCTCTCGCGGGGGCGGCCGTGGGCGGTCGGCCGGACACAGACACGTAGTCACGTACGCCCGGCGCGACGGCGAGGTTGCGCGGTTACGCTCTGGCGCGTCCCCGTCGGCCGCCTCGATCTACTCTCGCTTGCTACCTTGCTGCTAATCTCCGGCACAGGGCTCGTGGTCAGGTGGCACAAGCCTTGAGTTAGTTCTCTACATGTGAGCTCACTGCTCGGTGCTGGGGCAGCTGGGCTACTAGTGTTCATGACCCCATGTTTCTAGTTCTAGAACAAAGAAAAAAGGGCTTGTCCATGACCAAAAGCTTTATGCTAGTTCTCTACATGTTTCATGAAATATAAGTTCAGTGTCAAGTGTTAATCTGTAAGAAAGAAAAGAAGAAGTTCAGTGTCAGAGATGATACCATGCTGAGCGCACTGTGTCAACTGCATCGAGCCCGTCGAGCTAGTTACGACCGCAGCAGCAGAGAGCACAAGTTGAACAGCATGACTGAACTGGTAACTGTACATGAATGACATACTTGAATACAGGAGATATCATCATGGTAGACTAACTATGAACCAACTAGGGTACTATGCGGCGGGCCAAGTCAAGGAATTCCAGACAAGATCGCAGCATCACACAGCGACGGCACAGCGGCGGAAACCATGAGCCGAAGCAGCAATAGGTCGCTGCATCACATTGCGTGGTCACTGTGCTACGACGATCGCCTTCACAGTCCGCGGCCTAGCTCCGCGTCTCCATTGACTTGCGCGTCCTCCTCCTCTCGCCGTCTCCGTCTCCGTTCACGCGCGGTTGCTGCTGTAGCTGCCTTTTGCGTTTCAATGCCCGCTTTACTCTGAGACCGAGACTACTAGCTCCGTCTGTCTCCGCGTCACAAACGATCAAGCAACTGCAGTTTACGGCGTGACGGAACAACGATTTAGCAACTGCAGTTTACACTGCATATGCACCTGGTTCAGACCATCGTCCACTACAAGGTTGAAATTCCGAGTGAAAATTCTGGGGAAGACTAAAAGCAGACAATCAAATGAGGCCACGGTTACATCTCTGAAAAAAGTTGAACACTAACCGATGCCCGAAGACAATTCACAGTGAGCATGCATGCATGGGCTACTACTCCGTACTCCCTCCGTTCCATTTTAATTGACTCGCATAATGATGCAACGACTTGTGCGAACGCCACTAACCTCATTTGGGTGCATATCCCGGTGGTAGTCTTGACGACTTCCTTGGAAAACTTTAGCTTTGGCTTGCTGCACCGGACAGTGATGGCGTCTGGCGTAGTTTACCTCATTGAAGGCATTGTCTTGCAACTCACATACACTTTGGAGAGATAAAAACTCAGTGGTGTGGTAGCATCGGGCTATGCGGTTCCTAGGAATGGTTGTTTGCTCTGGGGGAAACCCTAGATTTGGATCTTTCGAACCAAAAGATAGCGATATCTGGAGTCGTTCTCCCTCTTAGGACATTGTTTTGAAGCAGATGTTGACTAGAGGTGTCCAGAGGTAAGAGCGGCTTTGCTTCTACCGCTTTATAGATGCAGGTCTCGGAGGCGTGGAGCATCGTGGTCTCGGAGAGGATGCGTGAGGATTGACGCGTGTAGGCAGGTGGTGGTGTCTAGCGTCGACGATTGTCTTGGCGAGGACTATGCGGATCCCTATCCTGAAGATGAGTCGTTGGTACGACGGCAATGGCAGTATCTGAAGCATAGTGTGACTCGGCGATGACCCGAGATCTACCTGGTGGGCATTGTTGTGAGTCTAGGGCACAAGACACTGATGGCAGTATCACCTCCATTGTCGGGTTTGTGAGCGTAGTGGGTGGTTCGGATTGTTTGATGCGTTCTCTCATCAGATCTTTGTTACATAAATTAATAAAAATGTCGTATGCAAACTTTCGCCACCGCAGTGGTCGGGGTATTAACCTCTTTTCCGAAAAACAATTAGCTTTTGGGGCCTTCTTCTTCACGGCTGTGCTGACCGATTGATCAGCTCCTCCGTCTTCCTTCCGTTCCGACCTCTCTCTAGCTAGCTATCCAGACCAGCGGCTTTCACGACGGCCTGGCCGTACGCGGCCCTCCGGCCACGCGTCCGGTGTCCCCGCCAAATTCCAGAACTACCTGATGACTGAATTATGGCTAATATTCGGCTCGGTATGCAGCAAGTAAATTTCAATACCTGCCTTTGTGTTAGTTGATTTGTTTATGGCATATTTTTTAGATAAAGATGTTTTAGTTTGTGTTTGACAAGAGAGTGAACTTGAAGTTGTCAAAGATGGTGATCTCAGCTTTTATTCTACTTCTGATAATCTGATTAATGATGGTGATCATGGGTGTAAAGCATCCTGAGAAGTTGACCAAGTGGAGTCACATTAAACTCGGTGCACAAGTACTAATAACGACAAAATCAAAACATTCGACACTACGCACGGATTGAGGACAAGCCCAAACACACCTAGCTTCGAGATTATTTCATTGATAATCGGGGTAGTTGCATGAAGGTAGTCTCTCACTTTGTTCATTTGATCTAATTTGTATTCATATCTGATTTGAATATTTTTTTTCCATTCCAGACTATTTGTTACTTGTTTAATCATTTGGATTTAAACAATCATTATAATTTGGATTGTTGTTGTATTATGTGATGTAAAAACATTCATAAGTTTGATTTATACTGTTGTTGCATTGAGAATTTATATTTACAAATCATAAATTTGAGCTAGACCCCTAAAATTGTTTTGCGAGATCGCGCGTGTTCGGGCGGAACAGATCTACTAACTCGTTCGTAAAGGTTTACGTTATAGGTTTGTACCTTTTGGATCTGTGCGACAAACCGTGTGATACCGGAAAACATACGGTGTGCGTATTTAGGATCTGCTAGAGATGCTCTAATCCGACACTGTTTAAAAAAACATAATTCAACACCTGATCGAATTTAAACTCCTTTACAAGCTGGCCTTTGTGCAGCTGATTTGATTTGTTTATGGTATATATTCTGTGATTCATTTGATCAAATGGAATGAAATGACTCGTGCTTTCTTTGGTGGTTGACAGGGGAGTGAGCTTGAACTCGTCAAAGATGGTGATCCCAGTTTTTCCTCTACTGCTCCTGATTAATCATGGTGATCATGGGTGTAAACATCCTGAGAAGTTGACCAAGTGGCGTCACATTAACTCCGGTGCACAACTACTAATGAATGACTCAGCTCAGTGGCACTTGGCGATATGTATGAACGGCGTCGGGTTCATACCGTACATCTTCTCCCACAGGGTGTCGCTGGCTTGCTTATATAAAGCCACAGGAGACGCACCTGACTATCTCAAAGCACTAATCACGATTCACGAACAAGACTCAGTGCTAAGGATGCGCTTCCCGCCTCGACCGTGAAATTCATCTCCTGCGATTACCAACCAAGCTAGCCTCCTGCAGCATCGGCATCGATCGATGGACGCCAGCATCAGCACTCTGTCTCCGGCGAGCTTCTCGGGGGAAGTGCGCTCCGCGGTGTCGTCCCTGCTCCTGTCCCCGGGCGGCGCAAGCGCGCTCGACACCGTCTTCTCCCACCTCCCACCCCCGGTCACTATACCGCCGCTCGGCTCCAGCGTCTACTACCGCCAGTGCGAGCTCCTCCGCGCATTCGCCGCCACGCAGCCGCAACATCACCACCACGCCGCCGGCGCCGCCACTACCTCCTCCTCCTCGGCCGCGAGTTTTCTTCCCCTTCCCTGCGCGGGGCACGACGGAGCAGCGAGTTTTCTTCCCTTTCCCGGCGTGGGGCACGACGACGCGACGGCGCTGCGGACGACCAAGACTTACCGCGGCGTGCGGCAGCGGCAGTGGGGCAAGTGGGTGGCGGAGATCAGGCTGCCGCAGAACCGGGTGCGCGTCTGGCTCGGCACCTACGACTCGCCCGAGACCGCCGCGCACGCCTACGACCGCGCCGCCTACAGGCTCCGCGGCGAGTACGCGCGCCTCAACTTCCCCGGCGTCATGGACTGTCCCACCGACGACGGCTGCCCCGAATCCCTCCGGAAGCTCCGCGACGCCGTCGACGCGAAGATCCAGGCCATCCGCGTGCGCATGGCGCGCAAGCGCGCGCGCGCCAGGCGGCTGCGAGAGGAGAGCAAGCAGAGCAGCCAGCGCGCAGACGCCGAGTTCGCTCAGCTGCCGCCGACGGCCACCCAGCCCGTACTTTCGGAGAGCTTCGAGACTTCCGAGACGACAACGACCACCACGACGTCGTCGTACGGGTCGCCGGATGGAGCGCTCTCCGTGGCCGACGCCGAGTGCTCGCTGCAGAAGATGCCGTCTTTCGACCCGGAGCTGATCTGGGAGATGCTCAACTTCTAGCTGGCTGATAGAACTAGAGGGATTTGAGCAGCAACATACTGCGTCTTTCATGGACTCATGGGTTTGCATGTGACAAGATGTACAAAAACTGTTCCTAAATTTTATATAGCTCTACTGAAGTGTTAATTGATTCATTGTTCTTCAGTTAGCACCACATGCTCTGCTGTCCTCTGTTTCTTGCTCTGTTTTTTGAATTTACTCCCAGCCTTACGATACAGTAAGAAATGGGATATTTGTGTGAGAATTTAGACAGATCTCTCCGTATTTAAAAGTTCATGCTTCAGAAGGATGAGTGCAAATGACCGGCTTTCAGCATTCCGATGTAGCCACTTACCAAATCTTATAAGAGGTTTGTTCATTTGGTTTTCTGAAAGGAACATCGCATGTGCAGCATCTTTCGCTGCCAGCATGTGCCGAAAACAGTGGCTGGTTGGTTGAGCCGGGCTCCACCGCTGGAGATCAATCTCCCAGTTTCTAGCCAATCCCCCGAAATCTGGCCAGGGCATCCATGATTGGAATGTTTTGGTGGATAAAAGCACCATTTATATATTCCTAATTGAAAGCTTTGTTTAGTCCTTCGTGATTTTTCAACATTTACAAGTACAGTGAGAATATCTACTCGTGCAAGGAAAATCTGTACAGATCTTTCTGGTCAATGTCCTGTCCAGTACTTCAGGAGCGCGTGCTGTCAATTTGGATTTTGGGGGAGCAGTATACCTGCAGTACGGTTCTACTCGTTATTATTCATTGAAGAAGATGTTCCTGACAACAAAGAAGCATCCGGCCGAAATCAAATCCAAATCACAGTGTCCCATATCATCAACTCGCTCGATTAGATGACGGACAATTGGGGCAATGTTTTTACCCCGTTTAAGAGCATCTCCACTCGCCTGAGCCAGAGGGCCGCCTAAAAGCATTTGGCGCGCGTCGGATCAAAAATTACTCCCACTCACGGCGATCAAACGTATATTTGATCCGGCGTGGGTCTTCCTGTGGGGAGCCGCTGGCCTGCGCCGGACAAAACCGTGCGCGACGCCACATAGGGATCCGCCTCGCAAGCCAGTCCAATCATTGACACGTAAACTTGAATGTGGCTGGTCAGTTGCATTCCTCGCGGGCGGCGTATCGGTTTTCTAGCCGGGCGCAGCGAGCCGACACTTCACCTCTGCGGCGAGGAAGCGTATGCTCCACAGTGGCGTCAATGCAGACAAGCGTGCCTTTTGAAGTGTCGCCGTAAATGGGCAGCAGGCGGGCGGGTGGCCGGAATTAAGGCACGCCACCCGCTCATCTCCCGGACCGCTATATAGAGCAGGCTCCTCGCCGCCTCCACCAGACCATTTTTCTCCACCACCAAGCCATGGCTTCTCCACCGTGCAACAACGCTCCCCTGACGGAGGAGGAACCTGTCCGTCGCCGGGGGGCGGCGATGCGTCCCAGGGAACGCCGGGATGCGCAAGTGACCACGAGGCGGGCTTATCCACCCGCGCGTCTCCGCCTCCTCGTCTGCAACCTCCTCTGTCGCAACCTCAACAAGAGGCGGACCTGCTCACAGAGGTGGAGGCGCGAGTAGCACCTCCGCCGCCGCAACCTCAAGAAGAGGTGGAGGAGGTTGACAGTGATAATGCCGAGGACTGGCCGTCGCTGTAGTGACGCAGGCGAGATGCAGCTCGTCACTGAGGCGTCCCTAGCCCCGCAGTCCGCCGCCGACGGATACCTCAATTGCTTCTGCTCCGGCTGCCGCCGAGCTCTTCTGGCTGCATTGGCGGGCTCCTGCCCGAACTGCCGGTGCCCGGCATGCTGCCCTACTAATTAGGTCTAGGTTTTAGTTTGCACGAATTATGTCTAGTTTAAATGAATTATGTCTAGTTTGAACGAAATTTCAATGAAATCTATGTATTTTCAAGTTTAAATTTCAATTTGAAAAAAAAATATTTGGGCGTCACGAGTGGGGAGCGGCACCATCCATAGTCGGCAGCTCGTTTGGACGACGCCCATAGAGCCCGTCGGGACGCCCATCGGGACACAATTTGGGCAACGCGAGTGGAGATGCTCTAAGAAGGTAGCTTCAGCTTCTTCCGCTACTTTGACGACCGAAGAGCTCCAAATGCACATCTTGGCAGGAAAAAATGGATTCACCACGCCCTGGATGGAGATTGGCATCATTCCATCACCACACTTTGAGAAGGAGTGTGACGTCGACACGCCATTGTTGCCCAGAGCAGCGGGCTGGTCCTAGTGTTTCCCTCCGGCATTCAGCGTGGAGCGGAATAAGGGCTACAATGAATCCCTCCACGGAGGAAAGACGACGCCCATGGCAACGTCGCGTCAGCGTCGGACTCGACCGACAAGGATTTCTTCCGAGCCCGAAAAACAACACCTCAGGAGGTCCCCAAATGAGTATGTGTTACTTAGCACCTGCGTCAATCTCCACCACGTAGCAGGGTGTAGTTGCAGGAGAAAGACGAGCAGGGTGGACGCAACAAACTCGACGCATGCCGAGACTAATGACATGCCCGCCCCACCAAGCTCTGGCCGCTGGCAGAACCATGGCCCCCCGATCCCAAATTGGGCCCATAAGGGCCCGCTGGGCCGCCGCACACAACCTCGCTGTCGCCTCGCTGCATGCCCCGCTTCCACACCGCTGCAAGCCTGGAACGCTGTGCATCCCCATGCTAGGGTCTTTGCGCCGCCATAGAACCATCACGCCACTGAGCTCCAGCAAAAACTGTGCACTAGCGCCGCATCTCCTTTGGAAACCAAACCCGCCGCCGGCGCGGCAAGGGGAGAGAGTAGTGGCGGCTGCTCTTTTTCTAGGGTTTGGGTCGTCCCAAAGGAGTGACACGGGATGCAGCTGAAGAGTAAAAACTCGCTCGATAAACAATTACAAATAATAGGAAAGAATGGGCAGCATTCACCCCGCACGATTCATCGACACGATCCCCTCCATCTTATGCCTCTCGTGAAGATGACAGAGGTGAAGATGACCGGAGCACCTCCGTGCCTGTCCTCCTCAACGCCTTACTCCGTCGTGACAAATTCATCGTCTCTATCGGCGCTGGACTTCTCCTGCTATGCGTGCTCTCCGTCACGTCGTTGCCTCTCCTCCTCCAGCGTAGCATCACAGTGCATACACGTCGTCATTGTGTTCATGCTACTGGTATTGGCATTCTGACGCCATTCCAGTCTTTTTGCTGCAAAACTTGCGTAGAACTTTGCCACTTAGGTGGGTTGTGACCTCTACAACATCTACCAGGACAAAAAGTAAAAGCTCAACCGAAAACAATGTAAACAAGAGGGGTCAATAAACATCAAACTTTGTTTGTTGTTTGTCATTGGATCTTATCATGCTCAAATGGGACCGATTCTTTCTACAGCTAATGAAATATAATTGCATCAAATTTTGTTAAGCTTTGGTATAGTGTTACAATGGGGTTTCAAAAATGGCCAACAGTGTTCGATGGGTGGCAAGGCATGAATATAGATTGATTTGATCTAAGCATTTTATTTTTACCACACACTTATATTGGTACAATAATCATTTTCTCAATTTGTCATGATTTATCGATGAGTGAAAATATATGTTTATATTTATTAACTATTAGTCGGCAAAAGGAATTATTTTTAATGTGACAATAAGGGAGACATGGAAATATTTTTGCATTTATGGGTGTAAAGGGTAGTGTTTATAAATTTTGGTGGAATTTTCCACACACATGAAATAGGTTGCTTTGGGAAGTAAAGATTATGGCTTTAACTCATTTTTGCATCAGGATTAAAACCCTAAAAAATGAGTCAAGATGACACGGAATATTTGGAGAACATTTCTTAGGTTGGGACAAATAAAAGTTTTTAATAGTGGGCTATAGATCCGCTTAACAGCGCTAAAGCGCTAAAATTTGGATCTTTTAGTTCCACTAAGACATGATTTGTTGCCTGACCAAATATTTAACCAAAAGGGTGGCCTAACTTTGCATCGCCCTATCCATCTTAGCAAACTTAAGTAATGATCCGTAGACTCCTTGATACCTAGAAATGTATTCGTGTTCATAACATTTATCATTTCTTTGCTTTTGTACATCATTTATTCAATTTTACTTCTTTTTTTTGCAAAATTGATAAATGTCTTTTGCCGTTACATCTTTTGTATAGCTACAAAAAGATGACACTAAATGGGTTATTCTGCTATTCAATTTTTGCAAAAGAAATACTCTGATGCCAACATCATCCACTAAAGATCAAAATAAATTTCAATTAAACCTACATAAATCCAAATAAATAGATTTCCCCAAAATTTGTTTAACAAATTTTCAGAAGACAAGATTAGTGAAAACAAGGGTGTTACAATACATAAAAACAATGGAGGGCATATATTAGACCAAGCTATACTCATGATACTTATCGTTCAATGGTCGAAGTGAATCATATGGCATTATTTGCTAATTTTTAGAATTCGAACTTCGGAACACTACATTCAATTCAATTGAGTCATTTTCAGTCGCATCTCTCTGCCCCATTTGTCATTTCCCATAAATGTGTGCTATCTAGCAGAGCATTGAACTTTTAAATATGTTTATTGTATGTCATATTTATTCTCTATTCAACATCTAAAAAAGAAAACTTTTTTGAGATTTTTCTTTGAAATAAGTTAAGAAAGTTCATATTTTATCATGCTTAATTATGGTGACAAAAGTTGCTACTTGTTTATACTAAATTGTTTTACTTATCTATTGTTGATTCTCCTAGCATATGTTTTAAACCAGTATATTTGGTGTTAAACTTATTAACTTAACAATATAATCATGTTTTAAATATTACATAGAATATTTTTTCATAAGAATATAGTATTTACAAGTACACATCAAAGTACATATACTTCCAATAAGTTTTAGTTATCTTTTGTAGATATGTTAACAAAGATTGTTCGCCATTTTGAAAACCCATACCATAGCAAATTTGTGGTTAAATATATTAAATATCATGGACGTGAGCCAAAATTGTAACAAAAAAGATCAATTGTTTCACGGATTACATGTGACTTAGATGAATTGATGGTACATGTAGATGTAGTTCACATGTATAACTTGTCTTGTAATATCTTGGTAGAGAGATCTAAAAGGAAGATTCAAAAATATATATTTATAGAGGTTTTCGAGTGCACCATTATCTATCTAATTTGTACCAAAGTAGAAAATATAGAGTATATGTGATGTCTAGCGGTGGTTTGTCGTCGAGTAGTTTTGTTACTCGTTAATAGGTTTTTCTCTGACTGGATTTACTACTTTTCCCTCATTATATGTTATTTTATGTTTCTAGGTTCAACAATTAGCAACCAACACATCATTACTTTTACTTCTGTATTGGAAAAATATTAGCCAGCTCAGCCTGTATCAGATGCATGCACTATACTTTGAAAAATCAGGATCAGTTATTTTTTTTTTTGAGATTGACATCGATCACTTGGTACTATTTTTTGGAAACAGAGGCAAAAAAACTTTGCCTCATTCAATTAATTAAGGAGTTTGACAATAGAATAAAAAGGAGGAACCAAAAATTTCCCTCCCGGGATGATTTCACTCAAAGGTTTTTATCTTCTCCCGGCACCCGCAACAACCCAAAGCATTCCTTCGTTTTTTATCTTCTAAAAATGACCGTTAGTGGGCATATTTGTTTCAGAAGACGAGGGTGTTCCTCTCATTCCATATCTCCCAAGTGTTAGCAAGGTGAGGGAGGCATTGGCTTTACGGTTTGGAGTTGGGGATCGGTCATTTGTTGCCACCCAAGTTTGAGCGATTGAGTTGTCCAAAGATGGGTATCAAGAGTGAAGAGCCCAAGCCAATTTTTAATGTGCTCCCAAGTCTAATAGTGTAACGGAAATGGACAAGGAGATGCTCCGCAGATTGATATATGGTAATTTTTTACATGGACAATGGACAATGGAAAATGGAAATACCTAGGTACCGACCGACTGATTTAGGGGAGGAACCGAACCCCTCTCCGACTGTCTATTCCTTTTAAAAACCAAGATCTTGACCATTTAACCTTGCAGGATACCACTCACCTTGCAGCAATTGTTTTAAATTATTGCAAAATCATTGCAGCATTTTCTCTATAGTGGGTTAAAACGGTAGAAAAGGATGCTATGATTCCAATACACCATTGCATCAAACAAATGAGTATGCAGGAAATCCTTTCGATCGTAGAAAATCCCCATTGGCCGCAACAAAATCGCTAAAAAAAGTCAAAACTTGTATCCACATATGAGACCAATGCATTTGTATAGAAATCATAGCAGCATCTCGTCGTCCCGTCGTAGCAAAACACGCACATGTTTACACCATGTTGAAAGAGCATATGCAACATCAAAAAGATTGCAAATTACTAACCTTGTACCATCATTATTAGCAGCCCTGATTTCATCGATGTTTGCTCTCCAACTGCGAATCCGGCTAACCTTACCCTTGGTCCACCACTTCTCCTAAACTAACACAGTGGAGAACCCCATTTCCAAGCTCCTCCGTTTTCTATCCATGGTGTACATACCTAGTGTCCAATCTTAATAAATTTTAACATATTAGTCATCTCATTTAGCCCGACCCATGTGGTCGGGTTGCGGCGATAGAGGGCGCCGCGTGCTCTCACGTGGTTGCGGCGGTGTGTGGCATTAATGATCTCGAGCATCCGCTCCTCGTCTATTTACGTTGCGGGAGATTCGGAATGGTAGGTTGCTCGCACTGGTGGCCTGATTTTGCGGCGGGCTGGAGTGGGGTGGCTAGGAAGTGGTCATAGACGGATGTGAACACGGGGTCGCTAAGAAATTGGTGTGGGATAGCGCGGATGTGCCCTCGGATCTCGTAGATATACCGCTCCAGGGACGAGTTTAGGGTTTATCATAAAGAATGCAGGCCGAGCCAAAATGTGGGATCTCTAGAGTAATCTTTTTTTGCTCATAAACCGCATGTCGCTCATTTTTATTTCTTACTCCCATATACGATATCTGCTAGTGTTACTCTTATCCCACAACATTTTCATACTTACCCATGTTTGGCTGTTTACAGAATTATGTGGGTATGATAAGATGTGTCGCGGGGAGCCGAGAGTCCCAATAACACACATAATATGGTGTACATCAAAGTAGGCGTTCAAAAAAGGGCATGCCTAAACCTTAGTCAACTGAAATTTAGTTAAACCTCGGTCGGCTGACATCATCAAATCTGAGTTGCATATGAGTTGCAGCTCTTGTCCAACTCCTACACTAGCACGAATTACCATAGAGATCCAATGGTCTATGATTTTTTTTCTCTGTTGCAACATATGTGCAACTCAAAAAATCTTAATTGGACAAATAGCACGAATCACGACGCAATATCAGGATCTACAAGTAGATTAAGATTTAGTACTCCCTCTCATCGGTAAAAGTCTCGGTAGGAAATAGCTAGTCACGTACAACTAGCTAATACAACTCATGATAGTTTATTAGGATCGCAGGGAGTAATTGTTAGTGGATCGAGAAGTAGCAAAACCGTTCAAAAAAAATGTCTTGAGGCAAGATTATCGTGTTTCTAGAATATATTATCCACATGAATCCTGAAATGAAGCTACAAAACCAAGTACACATTTCAGTGGAGTGTATTCCGATGACGAGGGTGGACTGCACAAGGGTCACCGATGACTAAAATGGAGCCGTGGATGTGCGGGCTAATTGCTGGTGGTGTTGTTGGTGGTGGTTTGCAGCTCGACGACGGCAAGCTACAACAGATGAATTGTTGCTTGGTGTACAGACAAGACAGTACAGGGTGGAGTTGTTGCTCGAAGAGAGAGAGAGAGAGAGAGAGAGGAGAACATCAGGCCGATGCGCCCGACCGTGGCAACCATGCGCCGATGAGCCCCCCGAAACTTGACGGAGGCGCGCGCCGCCGTGTCCGCCTTAACCTTGCTAACCACCATGTATGACGCATGCTTCGGGAGCTCTGTCCCCGAAGAGTCTGAAGCTGACTGCAGAGCTCGCCGATGCAGAGCGTCGCGACTACTCGCGAGCCTCAAGCACAGTTAGCTGGGCGGCGTTTAGTCCGTCGACGTCTGGGGAGTGGGTTGTGGGGATGGAACTCTCACCCCAACGGCGCCATAGTCGCACCTCCTGCTCCTCACGCGTTGGTTAGCAGCTGGGCGACCACGAGAGCAGACGGACAAAACGACGCCGGGAAGTCGGTAGAGGAGAAGTTGAGCATCTCCCAGATGAGCTCGGGGTCGAACGACGGCATCCTCTGCAGCGAGCACTCGGCGTCCGCCACGGAGAGCGCCCCATCCGGCGACCCGTACGACGACGTCGTGGTAGTCGTTGTCGTCTCGGACGTCGCGGCGCTCTCAGAAAGGGCGGGCTGGGCGGACTCGGCGTCTGCACGCCGACCGTTCTGCTTGCTTTCTTCGCGCAGCCGCCTGGCGCGGGCACGCTTGCGGGCCATCCGGACGCGGATTGCCTGGATCTTGGCGTCGACGGCGTCGCGGAGCTGCCTGAGGCTGTCCGGGCAGCCGTCTTCGGTGGGGCAGTCCATGACGCCGGGGAAGTTGAGGCGCGCGTACTCGCCGCGGAGCCTGTAGGCGGCGCGGTCGTAGGCGTGCGCGGCGGTCTCGGGCGAGTCGTAGGTGCCGAGCCAGACGCGCACCCGGTTCTGCGGCAGCCTGATCTCCGCCACCCACTTGCCCCACTGCCGCTGTCGCACGCCGCGGTACGTCTTGGTCTTCGCCAGCTCCGACGCTTCGTCGTGCCCCTCGCCGGGAAAGGGAACAAAACTCGCGGCCGAGGAGGAGGGCGTGGCGGCGGCATAATTGTGTTGCGGCTGCGTGGCGGCGAAGGAGCGCAGGAGCTCGCACTGGCGGTAGTAGACGCTGGAGCCGAGCGGCGGGATGGAGACGGGGGGCAGGAGGTGGGAGAAGACGATGTCGAGCGCGCTGGCGCCGCCCGGGGAGAGGAGGAGGGATGACACCGCGGAGCGCACCTCCCCTGTGAAGCTCGCCGGAGACAGAGTGCGGAGACTGGCGTCCATCGATCGATGCCGATGTTGCCGGAGTTGGGCTGTGTGAGACTTAAGGGCAGCCACAGCGTTCCTCTTGCCAAATCTGACACAAAGTTCAATTTGGCATCAAAGCAATATATGGCAACACCTCCACAACGTTGCCATAGCTAAATAACTGTAGCGTGGGTCCCAAATCCTTGTATTCTAGTGCATGTTCAGCCCGTGGAGAGTGCTCAAATTAGCTAATCTATTAGTATTTTATTGTGAGGAAGAATTTGGCATCGGAGCAACTCGGTGCTCCGGTTCCCAGTTTTTCTTGTTTGGGAACTAACTCCACAACGTATGGAACTAGTTCTAAATGCTATTTTGGCTTTTGGAACTACCTATTTGGCATACGTTGTGGCTGCCCTAATTGGTTTGTAATCGCGGGAGAGGAATTTTACGGACGAGGTGGGAATCGCATCCTTGGGGCATCTCCAGTGTTCGGCCCCGTCAGGGTCCAAAACTGTGTTTTTTTGGGCCGCCGCGGCGTCAAACGGCGCGAATCAGGATCATAGGGGGCGCGTTTTTCAGCCGTGAACCCAGGCCGCTCCCCCAGCCGGCAATTCGGCCGTATTTCGGCATAAACAAATGCCGGCCCTTTTTGGCATACAAATTCACACATAGAAATAGTTTAACATATAAATCTACACACAAATAAATAGTTTAACATACAAATCCACACAAATAAATAGTTCAACAATGCAAGCAAATAGAACAAATCGTACTAGGCATTGGCATCACCATTATTGGCACCGCCATTATCGGCATTGCCATTGCCCTTGCGCGCCCACAAGTGCTGCACCAGATCGTTCTGTAGAGCTTGATGTGTTGCAGTGTCTCGAATCTCCCGGCGCATGGTGAGGAAGGCTGTCCATGATGCCGGCACATGGTGATCAACCTCTGCAAGAGGACCCTGACGGTAGTATGGTGCACTTGCCTCACTGTCAGGCACCGGGTGATCCCGCTCACTCTCAATGATCATGTTGTGCAAGATCACACAACACTGCATCACCTCCCACATGTTGGACTTCGACCAAGTCATAGCTGGGTACCGGACAACAGCGAATCGAGACTGCAGCGCGCCAAATGCCCGCTCAACATCCTTTCTGCAAGCCTCTTGCCACTTGGAAAACCAAGCCTTCACGCTTCCTGCCACAGAGTTGGAGATGCTCTTCACAAATGTTGCCCACTTCGGGTAGATGCCATCTGCAAGATAGTAGCCCTTTGTGTACTGGTGCCCATTGATCTCGTAGTTCACAGGGGGAGCATGGCCTTCGACAAGCTCGGCAAAGACATCCGAGCACTTCAAGACATTGATGTCGTTGTGAGTTTCTGGCATACCAAAGAATGAATGCCAAATCCATAAATCATATGAAACCACGGCCTCAAGAATCACCGAGCACTCCCCTTCTTTTCCCTTGTACATCCCCTGCCAATCAAATGGACAGTTCTTCCATGCCCAATGCATGCAGTCGATACTACCAAGCATCCCAGGAAAGCCTCTTGCTTCATTCTCTGCGAGAAGACGAGCAGTGTCTTCCTCATTGGGTGATCGCAAGTATTTTGGCCCAAACACTGTCACCACTGCCCGGCAGAACTTGTTCAAGCAATCAAGGGCCGTGGACTCGCTCATGCGCAGATAGTCATCCTGTGCATCAGCGGGAGCACCGTACGCAAGCAACCTCATGGCCATCGTGCACTTCTGAATTGACGTAAAGCCTAACGTGCCGGTGCAGTCCTTCTTCAATTTGAAGTAGGTGTCGAACTCCCGGATGTCATGCATGATCTTGAGGAAGAGCTTGCGGTTCATCCTGAAACGGCGCCGGAACACCTTCTCGTCCTGCGTAGGATCATCGGCGAAGTAGTCGGAGTAGAGGATGCAGTACCCCTCGTACCGCTGCCTCGGCTTGCTCTTGCGGCGACCGCGCGTCGATCCAACACGCCGCGGCCCCGCCTTGTTGGCGAGCAAGCCGACGAGGCAGGCCAAGATCAGTAGGTGTTCTTCGTCGTCGATGGCGGCCTGATCTTCCTCGTCGAAGAGCTCGGCGAGCATCTCCTCGGTGTCGGAGTCCATGGCTGGGTCGGGCGGAAGGCCGAACACCTTGCGGGCAGGGTGGACGGGTTTCGCCCCGAGAATCTCCCCGGTGGCTAGATCGCGGTGGAGGGAGTGGGCGGCGCCGGCGGCGTGGCGGGGCTGGATGGCGGGTTTCCTGGCTGCTTGTGTGCGGCGGCGCAAGGAGGGGTGGTAGCGGCGACGGGATGGCGACGGCGAGACGGGCAGAGGGAAAGGCGAGCCGGGGTGGGGACAATGCGTTGTCTCGCCGACAGCGCTGCCCCACGCATGCTTTTCCTTCCGCCGGCCCCCCAGGCCGAACCCAGTGGGCTGGGTTTCGCCTGGGGGCGCCGGCGCTAATTTCCGCCGAAACGACGGTATTTGGGCTTCTGGGGGGCCGGCTGATAGAAAAACGGCGCTATTCGCCCAAAACGGCGCTATTTAGCGTCCTGGGGCCCTGGGGGACGACTGGAGATGCCCTTAGCACCAGTCTTGTTCGTGACTAGCGCTTTGAGATTGTGATGTGCGCTTCGTGTGGCTTTATATAAGCCCGACGTCCCTTGGAAGAAGATGTATGTATGAACCCGACGCCGTTCGTACATCCTGCACTGCCAAGTGCTAACCAGCCAGCGGAGCTGACGGGTTAGTTGTCCCGGAGTTAATACGACGCCGCTTGGCAACATCTCAGGATGTTTACGCCCATGATCACCATGATTAATCAGGAGCAGTAGAAGAAAAAATTGAGATCACCATCTTTGACGACTTCAAGCTCTACTCCCGTGTCGACTACCAGCGAAAGCATGACTCCTTTTATTCCGTTTGACATTTGCAATCACCTGATATATACCATAAACAATCAACTACTACTAGTTTTTGAAACAGTTTATATTCAGTCTTTAGGTATTGAATTTTCTCGCCCATGCGGGATCGGACGAGGGCGGCGCTTGTCTCATGTGGCCTCCCCTTGAAAGTTTCACCGACCAGATGGACCTGTGAAGAGCTGGTGGTTGGCGGCGGCAAGTATTTCATCTTCAGTTAGGGGGTGCGCGGCCTTGGGGCTAACGTGGATGCCGGAGCGGCGGCTTCGGACTTCGCCTTCGTCGTGCTGCGTTGGGCTGGTGGAACGTCAACTCTGGTTGTTGGGGCGTCTTGGTCGTCGACTCGTGTGGGGCTTGGGGCTGGGTAGATGCCGGAGCGGCTGCTCCGGATGTTTCGCGTCCGCTGTGAAGCGTGAGGTCACCCCGTTGTGTTGCGTCGAGGTCGTTGGGTGTCGGCTTTGGTTGGTAGGCGTCTTGGTTGTCGACCTGTGTGGGGCGCGGCTTTGGGGACGCCGTGTATGTTGGAGCGGCGGCTCAAGATTTTCACCTCCGTGTTCCGTTTAGGTGTTTTGGTGTCGGCCTTGGACATCGACCCATGTGGGGGCGTGGCCGGAGGGCCGCGTTCGGGCATGCCGTCGTGAAAGCCGCTGGCTTAGCTAACTTGTGGCATTTATGGGGATTGGTAGCGGTGACAGCAGCCTTCGTCCGCCACGTCGCCCTTGCCTCTGTTGGACCAGGCAGGCCACCGTGTGATCCGGGGACACGTCGGCGGCCCCGCGTATCTCGCGCCGGAATGATTGATTTCTCCGGAGAGACGGGCGCACATGTGCTACGACGTTAACCCCCATGGCTCTGTTTCGTGCACGAGATGCTTGCCCATGGCACGGTACAGGGCTTGCCGATGGTTCGCGTAGTGGCCATGTGTCTTGGTTTCGATCCATTCGTTTATTGTTGGCACGGATCTTAGGCGCAGAACAAAGTTATGGACAAAATCTGTGAAAACTAAATACAAATTATATTTAAATTCAGCGTGTTTTTACAAAATCTCCCTTCTATCCTATTTTTTGGAAGTAAATAATGACAAACATCTTGAAATTCCGCGTGTTTGTAGAGCATCACTTTTGTTATATTTTGGTATTTGTGAAATGTTCCAAATATGGTGTCTCCGGAGTTTTTCTTGTAACTGATATTCTCTCGCGTTTGGCAAGCGGAGAGGACGGTGGCGACTACATGGTCGTATGTATGTACAAACCGTAAGAAATTACAATATACTTGATTTGGTGCATTGCTGTGAGAAGGTGGCACGACAGTGACCGTCGAAGTCGGTGAATAGGAGATGGTTCTACGATGAGGAGCCTGAAGCGGCAGCAAAAAATGTGACTGTTTCTAGTCGATGAAAGAAACAAACATGAAGTATAATTTTATCACTATAAGTTTGGCAAACATGATTATACACATGAACAAGATTATTTCTGTTTAAGTACACACATAACCAAGGCCTATACAAAAGTGTGCATGTAGACATGTGTACAAATCACGTTAGCATGCAACCATATACTCTCTCTGTTTTTAAATATAGTATGTTTTAGTCTTTTTCTAGACTCACATGTATCTCGACACATTTTAGTGTGTATGTTCACTCAATTTAGTCCGCATCTAGACAACATGTAAAACATCTAAAATATTTAAAAACGGAGAGAGTATATAAAGAACTGGTCAACGCGTTGTTAACCAAATTGGTAGCTCTGGATATTACGTGTAGGTTGTTTGTAAGATTAAAACCAAGGAAAAAATAGCGTGCTATCAAAAATAGCGTGGCCCTTCTCCAGAAGTTATACAAGATATAGCGTGATATAGCGAAGTTACATATAAAATAGTGTGATGAAAAAGTTGTAAGAAATAGCCCAAATATTAAGGATTTCAGCACTAATTTTTTTTCCAGAAACAATACATGCATAACCAGGTAACCATATTCAAATGTCAAGGCCAAATTCATGGCACGAATACAAATATGAGTCTTAAAACCATGAAAAATTAATAAACTAAAAGATAAATATTTTAAACTTTAATCAGAATCATTGACATCATCTTCAGAATAACTAGAAGAACCACCAGATTGCCCGCCATCATCATCACCTAACGTTATTTCCAGACTTTTTATTAGCGTTGCTATAACGTTACGAGATTTTTTTTAAATAATATGATTTTAAATAAGAATTTTGGACAATAGCATACGCCGAGACAAAATTTGAAAAGTAGCACGCCGTCGGTCGCGAGCGGGCCGAAAGTCGACTTTCGGCCGCCTCCAGGCCGAAAGCGGACTTTCGGCCGCCAGCAGGCCGAAAGCTGAGCTGGCGTGCATGCAGCAATAAATGCAAGAGGGAGTAGATGCTCCCGATATTTCAAAAAAAATTCAAAATTTGAAAACTAATCAAAAAAATCTGAAAAAAAATCATGCACGTACCTGACCATGGTACGCACCACCGTCAAAAATGACAAATTTCCTGTCAGAAATTCAAATTTTGAATCTCATTTTCTGACAGGAAATTTGTCATTTTTGTACAGGGCGCGTACGATGTCATTTCGGCGCGAAAAAAAATACGGTGGTGCGTACCATGGTCAGGTACGTGCATGATTTTTTCAGATTTTTTTGATGAGTTTTCAAATTTTGAATTTTTTTTGAAATATCGGAAGCATCTACTCGCTCTTGCATTTATTGCTGCATGCACGCCAGCTCAGCTTTCGGCCTTCTGCAGGCCGAAAGTCCACTTTCGGCTCGCTCCGTGCCGAAAGTCGCGGGCCCCGGCCTGCCGCCCGTACAGTGCATGCACCGACAGCACACTTTCGGCCTGGAGGCGGCCGAAAGTCTAACTTTCGGCCCGCTCGGGACCGACGGCGCGCTACTTCTCAAATTTCGTATGCGCGCATGCTACTGTCCGAAATTCGCATTTAAAATCATATTATTTAAAAAAAAATCTCATAACGTTACCACGTTTAGTGTGGTTTCGAGCGTATAAGACGAAAATAGCGCCGTAGCGTCAACTTTAGGCTAAATATAGCGTAGCCTCTCCAAATACGCTATATCGTGCTATTAACCGGGAAATAGCGTGCTATTTTTTTCATTGATTAAAACAGATGTCTATATTGCCATTGATGCTCATCCCTGCCACCTCATCTCTTAGATGGTCCCGTGGAAAAGACTAGCACATGAAGCAACAGTAAAGTAGTCGTTTGTCGTCTAGGCACGAGCTCTCGTTCGCACTTATCCTCTTTCCCTTTCATGCATGACCGGGCGACAAATTTGGTTGCCAGATAAAAAAAAGAGAACAGATTATCTATCCCCGAGGTAACAGGAGTACTGTGCAATCGTCACTTAGCCAAGCACCTGACAAGATAATTGTGGACTTGACAGGCAAAACTTTGAAAGAAATGTAGCCAAACCATGCTCATCCACACGACTTTAGTTTGCGCTACTGTTTGTTAATTTAATTAAATCCCTGGAGAAAATGGCATTAACTATTTCAGGACAAATGCAAAGAATAATTGAAGAAATTGAACATGATTGCCAATCATGCGGCAGCGAGATGGCAGTTCTTGGCAGCCAGCTGAACGGATGATAGGGCTGTGGCGCTGTGCCCAAGTCAAAGGGTTGGCCATGCATGCACGGCTGGGACCAACGGTGTGTGCCCCCACAGCCACACAACGCTACAGTAATCGTTGGGCCGACCACAACCTACCTCTCCCGTGCCATCTACTCCCTCCGTTTCAATTTAATTGACTCACATATATGTAGATATGTATGCATCTAGACACATTTTAGTGTTAGATTCATCCATATCCACATATATGTGAGTCAATTAATATGGAACGGAGGGAGTAACCAAGAATGGTCAAGCTCCATGCATGGGTCGCGAGTCGCGAGGAATACTCATGCATGATCGATCGGTCGCTTCATTTCATGATCCCCCGCCCATTCTTCCGTTTGTTCACATGATGCATGTTTATAAGTAGCACATGCATGCTCCTTGTGAATTGTTTTTGGGCATCAACTCATTTTCGTTTTTCCATGATTATTAAAGCGAGGCTTCATTTTGATGGAAAAATTATCACAAGAAAAGATCTGAAACAGGTCGGGGTCTCAGAGCAAAGCGGCATTTGAAACACAAAAGGCAGCAGCCAATATAAAAGGCAAAACTTTTGCCTCGTTTCTAAAAAAACAAAAGGCACAGCAGCAGCCACGCGCAAGTCAATGGCGACGGGGAGGCCGCGGACTGTGAAGGCGGAGGCGAGCCGCGTAGCACGGTGACCACGCAATGTAATGCCGCGGTGCTGTTGGTTCGCGCCGCTGTGCTGTCGCTGTGTGATGCACCTGGTTAGTTTGGCATGAAGATATCTCCTGTATTCAAGTCGGCTCATATCATGTACAGTTGCCAGTTCAGTCATGTTGTGAGGGCAAGGTCTCGATCTCGATGCATTGCCCAAGTTCAGCATGGTGTCATCTCTGCGTCAGAGGAACGATCCGCGCCATGCATGAGTAGCTCGGCTGAGAGGGACGCGCGATCAGAGCGCAACGTATACGCTGCCGTCGCCCGTCGCCGTCGCGCCGCGCGTACGTGTACGTCTGGGCAACCGCCCACTGCGAGAGCGCCGTGAACAGCGAAGCGGTCGTCACCGTCGCGTCGCGGTCAGGCCAGCAGCGGCGCCGGACACGGCCAAAAGAACCCTTTTCCGCAGACAGGTCAAGCTCGGCCCACATGGGCTCATCTTCTAGCTTGGACCGCATTTACGGCAATGTTTTGCCAATCGGATCACCGCAACAGGTGTCAGGTGCTCGCCCGAGATGTCGGCTCCATGCTGCCGTTATGGCATGGCCCTTTTTGTCAAAACCGGAGCCAGTCGATAGCTATCGACGCGGGCCACGTCGCCGTGACGCTCTATCCATCGTCGGGTCGCCGGGAGTAGAAGTTTGTTGAGAGGGCCGGGGCCGACAACTAAGTCAGTCAGGGAGGTGTCTGAGTTTGGTGGCGTCCCGGCGAGGGATGCCATCGCGAAAGCAGCTACTCCAGAGATCGCCGGAATGGAACACGAGACGAGCTCTCACTCTCAGCACAGCCGTGAAGAAGCCCCCCAACCCAAAGCAAACTTTTGGCATTTAGTTGCAGCGGCCGCAGCGTCGCCCAGCGCCATGTCGCCTTCCCGTCCGGCCGTACCCGTCACATCGGCGGTCCTCTCGGCTGGACGCGGTCCAGGCCACCGTGATCGGTGATCCGGGAGACGGACACGTCGGCGGCCCCGCGGTTTCCTTCCCGGGGGAGACGGGCACATGTGCTAGCTGCTGATGCTAAACTGTCGCCCTGTTTCGTGCACGGCGAGGGCAGATGAAGGGACGGAGAAGCTTGCACTAAAAGGTAAGGTCGAAACGATAAAAACAAAGCGAATAAAACATTTTTTAGATTCTGAATTCTCATAACAAAACATATGTGTTGAGTGATGTTCTGCAAACATGTGTTATTTTCAGACTCAAAATCCAATTCATTTGGGACTTATGAATAATCCAGGTTTAGCAATGAAAAGTGACAGACGCAAAAAAAAAAAAAAGCAATGAAAAGTGACGAACATCACAAAATCACCAGTAACGATTACCTTGATTTTTTTTCTTACCTCTATTTTTATGGATATTTCGTTTGAGCTTATAATTTGACATGTTTAGAAAATAGCACTCTCTACAACAAATCACACTATTTTTAGAACCAGATGAAATTGTCAGTCTCTTAGCCATGTTGTCATCCGTCATGCACCCAGGGCATTAGATGCACCTTCAGTGCGCCTATAGCTTTTCGCCTCTAGCTGGTGTGTGTGTGTGTTATCGTCGAGACCGGTTACACGATCTATCTATCGAGGACCAATAATCCTAGTGTGAAACCGGTTTAAAAATTTGTTTACGCGGTACGACGAATTTGTCTCATGATAGCACTGACAGTTAGGTCATTTTTTTTGCCCGGTGTTGGAAACGTTGTCCTCGCATGTTGCATGTGTTTTTGAATTTTTCTACGATTTATTCTTTAGTCGGGTGAGATTTCCTGCAACCGGTAGGAATTTGTTGCATATCCATATTTGTTTTGTTGTATTAGCATTGTCGAAATGTTGTGACATTTTTTGTATAGTTCAGTCCAACCATGGGATAAATGGTAAGATGAAGTTGGATCGTACGAATTGTTCTTGTGTTTGGATAAGTGGAATGTTGCAATGGTAGGACAATTAAGATTATGTGTTCTATTAATATTTGATGATTGGGATGGAGCGAAATGTGCCAGCAAAACACCAACATTGTCCATAATTATTTATGTGCCGATCAAGTTGTAAAATACTTGTTAAGTGTGCAAATTTTGAATATTGTTCAATAAAAAACAATCATAATATTTTTCCTATAGCTTAACAAAAAATATAAATTTGAGATGGACAAACAGACGCTGAAGAAACCTCTACGGAATATTTTTGTTACGTATGTATGCCCTAGAGCAATGTGGTAAGCTATGACATATATATTAAAATATACATGATAAAATATAAATACTCCATAGTCATGTAAGCTAAATAATTTATTCCATTGAGTAACGATTTCTCTCTTTTTGTTTTGGTATTTTTTTTAATCTAAAGGGAATTGAACGGAATGCTTCTTATTGGATAACGTGCAAACTAAAGTTTAACATGATACTCGCAAAATTTAGGTTACAATATTGTAATTCATTTTCAAATTTAGTCCAAATATATTTGCAATGATAAACCATAAAATTGTAAGATGTAACATTGTATTTGTATCACAATGTTGGCCAAAACCTTATAACTCTAATTTGTTAAGTGTGATAGAAAAAGTTTACACAAAAGAAAAGCAAGTACAAAAAATTAGTATAAAAGTTTGAGAATTGATGTTTCCAATGCACCTAAAGCGTATAAATTCATTATAGAAAATTTAACGCAATTCAACGTCTCGCTCTCCACCACCGCCGAGATCAAGGAGTCTACCACCGGTGACTTCTTGGGTTTTGTCGAGTAGAGTCAAGTTACTGGTTCAGAGTTGTTCTTGATCTACGTCCTTTTGAATGTTCGTTTTAACTGTATGTATGATCATAATAGTTATAGAATATGGTTGAACATTTTATAATATTTTTTATTTTGTCTTGAGAACAATTTGTTGAAAGCTTTTTTGCACCAGTTTTGGTTGATCTAGTTATTATTATATTGACTTGTTCAGTGAGATTTACCTAACAAGACGCACTAATGCCAATCACTCACGTTGTAATGCACCTAGATATTTGCAATGAATTTGAATGCTTGATCGATCAACCATCGTTTTTCAGGGCGAAGTTTTTCTTTAAATGTTTTCAATACCAATTTGTAGGATCTATTCCACGTATACTTTTCAAACGGGTGTGTGCAAGATGCTCTAAAAAACAGTTTAGGTTCAGTCTCGAGGTGTTCGATCATGCTCTGCTGCCTACCGAACCAAACGTGAGCCAGCCGTTGCAGTTTGGGAGAACTTGCATGTGGCAAGATGGTCAGGTGGGTGGTTGTACCCCCAGCCCACCAAAGTTCAAACCTCAGGTTTGACGCTGGTGTTTCTCATTTAGCCGGAATATTCTTCAGTAGGAGGCGACGTTCCCGTCGACAGCGAGGCGCCCGTGGTGATTTCGTCAATCTCAAGACACAATCCACCGGCTCAGTCTGTCGGAGGTGCTCATAGGGGTAGGGTGTGCGTGTGTCCGTTCATAGGGGTGAGTGTATGCGCGTGTATGTGAGCGTCTGTGTTTTACTGTGTTTCGGAACAAAAACCGTGGCAGTTTGGGGATTTGGCTGGTGGATGTGGCCCTGGACACGTGGCCGGATGCCTGCGTTCGGGCATGCCGTCGTGAAAGCCGCTGGTCTAGGCTAGCAGAGGTCGGAACAGAAGGAAACACAGGACGCTCACAGCCGTGAAGACAGCTCCAAAAGCTAACGTTTTGCATTCATTTTTTTTTGAAACGAGACAAAAGCTTTGCCTTTATATTGATATAGAAGAAACCACCACAACACGGCCTAGGTCAAAGTAAAAGCAGGAAAGTAAAAAGCGTACAAAAAATCAGCCAACCCCGTCCAGTCTTTCAGACAGGAAGATCGTCATATCTTCAAGAAGCAGTCACCTGAGCCAACTGCTTGGCCCCAGCGAGGATCCAGCTCTTACTCTCGTCTTTAATCTTCTACATTAGGGCAGAAGGCATGATCGCCTTGTTATTAAAAAACCCGCTCATTTCGCTCTTTCCATAGCTCCCAAGCGATCAGGGTGATGGCGAACTTGAGCCCCATGGGGCTATCAGTGGGCGCCCTGGAGGCAGCCTGCCAATACTGAAGAACCGTGCCTCTCCCGGATCCCACACTCATTGGGAGAGAAGGGCAGGATAACCATGAAGCCGCGGCCTGCCAGATTCGCTTGGAGAAACGACACTCGAAGATGACGTGCCGTGCAGTCTCAGGTTGACAATTGCAGAGCTTGCAGACGGGCTGGTGAGGCCAACCCCTAACAGCCAGGCGATTAGACGTCCAAAGCCTGTTTTGCACCGCCAGCCAGGCGAAGAACTGACATTTTGGCGGGGCCCAAGGTTTCCACACAATGGGGGAGAAGGAACAAGAAATGGCACCCGCAAACTGGGCTTTGTAGGCAGACCCAGCAGTGTAGATTCCGTTCTCCGTGAGGGTCCAGGTGATTGAGTCAGACATGTTCTCGACAAGGGCCACGCCCTCAGTGATCTCAAAGAGCGCGACGAACTGGGCAAGGTGTTCGGCAGTGAAAGCAGTCACGTCAATGTCTGCCACCCACCTATACTCTGCCAACGCATCCCGCACACATCTGTTCTTCCGCCTTGCCGCATTGAAGATGAGAGGGGCGATAGACCTGGGCGAGTTTCCATTCAACCATGAGGAAGTCCAGAAAACCGCACGATTGCCATCGCCAACGGTCACCTTGGTTGCGGCGTTGAATAGATCCCGGTCATGTTGGTCATTTGGAGTTTCCAGCCCGACCCAAGGCTTATCGGGCGCAGTCCATTCATACCAAAGCCATCTTAGCCGCAATGCACTGGAGAATTTCTCCAAGTTCAGTATGGCGATTCGTTGCAGCGACGACAACAGCGTTCGTCTTCCCGGCGCCACGTCGCCTCGCCGTACCTGTCTCTCGATTGCACGCGGTCCGTCCAGGCCACCGTGATCAGGGCGACGGAGACATCGGCGGCCACGCGTATCTCTCCCCGACTCCCCGGAATGCATGGGGATGAGATCATGGTGGAGATTTGCACGGTTGCGGTACAGAGCTTGCCGAGCGTTCGCGTTGCGGCCATGTGTCTCAGCTTCGTCCGTTCTTTGTTTTGGCACCGTCGATTTTAAGCAAATATCGATTTATAAATGACCAAAGCTCTAGCGGAAATGAGATTTAAAAAATACATTTTTCAAAGCACAATTTTGTCTTTTCTGCAGAGATCACAGGAAGTGTTATATCTTTTCAAAAAAAATCACGAATATTAAAAACTTGTATATGTTTGTGCCTAATTTATTTCAGATTTTTTCAAGGAGTTTTTTTTAATTTTTAATTTTGAAACGAATAACAGGAGCATATACACCCTGGAGCCAAAACGCCTTGTCCATAAATTCGGCGTGTTCTTAGGAAAATCTCTTTCTGTCGTATCCTCTTGTAGTAACTACTGACAAAGATTCTATAAATTGCTCATGTTTGTAGAACATCATTTTTCCATCCTATTTATTTGGAATTTGTGATATCTTCGAAATTGGTGTTTTTCTTGTAACTTGCCTTTTCACATGATATTCTCTCGTGTGCGGCGGGCGGAGAGGACGGTGGCGACTGCATTGTCGTATGTATGCAGGCATCAAGAAATTACACTATACTCGATTTGTTGCATTGATGCAACATGGGGACACAACAATGAGACCTTAGGAGTTGGTAAATAGGAGATGGAGCTACGAGGAGGAGAATGGGCCATGAAGCGACGACGAAAATTTCAGGTTACTGGTAGACGAAAGAAATACATATGGCGTATAGTTTTATCCACTAAAAGTTTGGCAAACATGATGATACACACAAGTACACTCATAACCACAAAAGTTGATCAAATGAGAAAATCATACCCTATGTAAACGAGTAAGAGAGCACTCAATACAAACTGGTGGTACTAGAAACCAGGTGTTGCTTATCTCTGAACCGCAGCTTTCCTTCGCCAATGCATCAGCAGCCATATTAGCCGTACGCCTTGCCCATTTGATCGAGCAGTCATCCAGCTCCTTGATCGCCGCCTTAATCTCCTCCACCAACGGCCCATGCATAGACCTATCCCTCTCCTTGCTTGATAGCTTTGAGGCCATGCATGTTCCTTATGATTGATGTGTTTTTGGGCATCAACTGATTTTTTTTTTCTGAGATGTAACCCTGGCTTCATTCGATTGTCTGTTCTTACATTTCGACCTGCATTTTCAGTCAACCTTGAACTTGAAGTGGAAGAAGATATGAACTAGGTTCGCATGCAGTGTTCGCCGTTGTTCCCTCACGCTGTAAACTGCAGCTGCTCGATCATTGCGACGCGGAGGCGGAGCTATCGGTCCTAGTCTCAGAGTAAAAGTGGCATTGAAACGCAAAAGGCAGTAGCAGCTACAGTAACCGCGCGTGAACGGAGACGGAGGCGAGCGACGGGGTGGCCGCAGACTACGAAGGTGAGCGTCGTAGCACGGTGACCACGCAATGTTCCGTTGTGCCGCCGTGCTGTCGCTGTGTGATGCCGCGATACTGTACGGAATTCTTTGAGTATCGAGGTCGGCATAGTACCATAGTTGGTTCCTGGTTAGTTGGCCATGGTGGTATCTCCTGTATTCATGTATGTCATTCATCTTTATCTAAAAAAAAAATGTATGTCATTCATATACAGTTACCAGTTAAATCATGTTGTTCAACCTGTGCTTTTGTGCTACGGTTTTGTGGATTGCAGGAAGCCAAGCCACGCATGGATGCGAGGTCGTGCGTTCGCCCCGTTACCTAGCTAGACGAGCTCGATACAGATTCCAAGTTTGGCACAGCATACCGTAAGCATGGTGTCACCTCTACGTCAGAGGAACTATTCCGTCGATCCGTGCCTGAGCGCGTGAGGCGATAACCATGCCTAGCGACTAGCAAGAGTAGCTCAAGGCGGTCTAAGAGCATCTCTAACAGAACCCGCAAAAGGGGCAAACCCGCATAATAACCGCCCGATGCGGATTGAAAACCACAAAAAGGCGGAGAACAAAACCCGCAAAATTACCCGACCCGTAAAAGATTTTGCAGGATCCCGTGAATCTAGCCCTCGAAACCGAGAAAACTAGGTTTCCACCTCCGACCCGCAGCCGGAACCTCATCCCCTTGTATCGTTGGCGCGAGGGAAGCTTCAGCCCTTGAACTGCCGCCGCCGCCGCCACCTCTTTCTCTTCCCCCACTCCGGCCACCGCGCGCCCTGCCCTGGACCGGCCATGAGCGCCTCGACCCGTCCCTGGTGACCGTCCGCGTCGGGGAGGCGCCATCGACAGATCCAGCGGGCCGCGGAGAGCTCGGCACCGCCAGCTCCATTGGTGGCGGCCGAAGCGGAGAAGACTGGGCACCGCAGGCGCGGCCCAAGTTTTGATTGCGGCTACGAACGCCGCGGCGGCTGCCGCGGGCACTCCCGCCGCCGCGAAGCCGAAGAGGCAGGCGGGCAGGAAGATTAGGGCCAGCACCGCCACCGCCGCTGCTGCATCCAATGCGCCCGTCCCCGGCGCCGCTGCTGCATCCACCTCGCCCGTCCCCGGCGACGGGACCGAAAGGTATGAATTTATTCTTCAAAATTGAGCTATCCACCGCGCCCGTGCCGGCGCCGCTGCACCCATCCCGCTCGGCAAGCTGAATTTGTTCTTCTTGCAGCACGCAAGTTTTCATGGACATGCTTGGGTCGGTTGATATCGAGAACCCTCCGCTCGGCAATTACGGCTACAACAAGGTCGACGGTGGCGTCGATGGTGGCACGGGCGAAGAAGACAACGAGGTCGAGGAAGTGGACGGGGCAGGCCTGAGTCGGAGAGGTTCGAATTACACCATCTTGGAGGACCAAACCTTGGTCCGTGCTTGGGAGAGTATTTCTCTCGATGCAACTGCCGGCGTTGATCAAACCAAAGATCGGTATTGGCAAAGGGTGGAGGACAAGTTCTTCCAACTCATGCCACGCAATGGCCGAACGGTGCCCCGGACCTATCGATCACTACAAGGCCGTTGGGAAACTATCAAAACTACAAGGCCGTTGATAAGAAAGCTCAAGAGAAGAAAGAAAAGTGGGAAGTGCTTCGTGAAGAAGGAAAGCGGAAGACCGAGATTGAGGCCAAAAGAGCCTCGGCGGAGGAGAACAAGTCCGTGGCCAAGCTCTTGGCCGAAGAGAACAAGATCATGATGATGAACCGAAGTGAAATGGATGAAGTCACCTTGGAGTGGCATGACATCGCAAGGAAGGAGATATTGCATCGAAGGAAACAAGCGATACTAAAAGCTAGCGGTGGTGGAGGTCTCGGCGGTGGTGGAGGTGATGGTGGAGGAGCCGGCGGTGGTGGAGGTGCTAGCACGGTGTAGGGCCTGTCGATGATGCCGATGGTGTTTTGGAAGCAATTTTTTGGTCACACGGATGGAAAACTATGTTAATTGCCGTCTTTAGATTCAAGGAACTTTATTATTTGCTATATTAATGTCGAATTTGTAAGCAATTTGGCATACTACGATATTCATGCCAAATTCATGTTTTCATATGCAGTTTCTGAACGCGGCGCGGCGGAGCAGAAACCGCAAAGCAGAACCGCAAAACAGAATTCTGTTTTGCGGTTCTGCTTTGCGGTTTCTGCTCCGCCGCGCCGCGTTTCGAGCCCAAAAACGCGAGTTGCGCGACCTGCAAAACTGTTTTGCGGATTCGCCTTTTGCGGGTTCTGCTAGAGATGCTCTAAGCCGAGGCGACGGACGCGCGATAGATATCAGAGCGGAGCGTCACCGTCGCGGCGCGCGAACGTGTTCATCCGGGCAACCGCCCACGGCCGTCACGACCCTTCAAAGCGCTCAACGGCGAAGCAGTCGTCACCGTCGCGTCGCGGTCGGGCCAGCAGCGGCGCTGGACACTGCCAAAACAACGCTTTTCCGCAGACAGGTCACGCTGCCCCCACCCCACACACACTTCTAGCTTGGACCGCAGTGACGGCCATGTTTCCCGATCGGGACGAGCCCGACGAGACGAGACGAGGCGGCGAAGGGAGCCCGACGAGACGAGATGTGACGTCTCAAGTCTGAACACCCATGGACCCTCCCACCCCCGAGGCGGCGGCGCCCCGCGTGCCCCATCCTCGCCGCCCTTCAAGCCTCCCCTCGCGCCCCTCCTCTCTGCCGCCGCCGCCATAGGCGTCGCTGGGCAAAGGCCCGTGTGGCGCGGCGGCGGCGGTGGTCTCCTCGATCGCCGGATGGGCCGGGGCGGCGGCGATCTGCCCTTCCTCTCCAGCGAAGGCGGCGCGGATGGCGGCGATCTGGACAAGCGACGGCCGGCGGCGGCGCTAGTAGACAGGGGCAGAGTGAGTGACGGGATGGATCTCGGCCCGCTGGGTCTAGATCGGACCTCGATCTCGCGCACCTCCGCTGCTACGTCGACGATGGTGTGGAGGCTATCCGGGGCCATTTTCGCATCGTCGAGAACGCCTCGAGCAGCTGCTCCGGGCATGGTGGTGGTGGTCTTGTCCTTCGCCGGACATGGCCGGCCGGGTTCGCGGCTGGATCGGCGGATCCGTTCCGTCATCTAGTCCGGCTGGAGTTGACCAGCGGCGTGGGGGCCGTTGGTCTTGCGAATAAAGGCGGTGGTCCTTGGTTCCGAATCACGTCAAGATGAAGATCTGCTTGACGCCGGTACCTTGATCTGGCAAGAGTGTCGAGTTTCGGAAGGCTCCGCCGGTGATCTTTCATGGGCTAATACTAGAGATTGCTGGAGCGGAGGGATTCGGTCACGCCGGAGGGAGCGACGTGAAGCTCTGCTTCTGTGCCATCATGGCAAATCCATGGTGTAGTCAGAGGCGGGGAATGTCATGAAAGCTGAGATTAAAGGACTAGCAAATGGTGATTGGAGAGACTTTGCGGCGATGAGGAACTTGCTTGGAGTTGCAGGAGGCGGAGCAGCGGTTTGTTAGTGGGGCAACATCACAGGTGAAGTTCAAAGTCCTACCTTTCAGGGTGAAACCCAAGGTCTGGACTTAATTGGTTGTGTCTGACAATGGTCTTGCTGAAGACATTGTTTTGAGAGCGGGGACTATTTTCAGGGTGAAAACCCAAGGTCTGGGCTTAATTGGTTGTGCCTGGCACTGTTCTTCTGTGCGGCTGCTTTTGAAGAATTGGACATCAGGTGGTGTCTTGGTGGTGGTTGTGCGGCTGCTGCAAGTACTGTAACTCTGTAGCGGAACTTTTCTTTTTATTTCTTCTTCTTATTGTCTTTCGGCTGTGTGCATCCGTAATAGTTTTGGTTATTGCATTGTTGCAGAGGCTGGGTGTAATTTATATCTCCGCGATATTAATATACATTCTTTATTAAAAAAAAAAGGTGTCAGCTGCTCGGCCGAGAGGTCGGCTCCATGCTGACCTTATGGCATGGCCCTTTTTGTCAAAACCGGAGGAGAAACACTGGCTCCGATGGATGCCGATGCTAGTCGATCGATAGCTATCGAGGCGAGCCACGTCGCTGATATGCGTAAATAGAAGTTTGTTGAGACGGCCGGGGCGGCGTACGTGGCGTCCCGGCGATGGATGGCGTCGTGAAGAAGGCCCCAAAAGCAAACGTTTGTCATTTAGTTGCAGTGACCGCCTATCGGCCTCTCGGATGCACGCGGTCCAGGCCACGCTGATCTGGAGGACGAACGTCGGCAGCCCCGCGTATCGCGCGCCGGAATGATTTCTCTTCCCGGGGAAGACGGGCACATGTGCGAGCTGCTGATGCTAACCTGTCGCCCTGTTTCGTGCACGGGGATGGCAGATCAAGGGAGGGAGAAGCTTGCACGGTTTCAGTTCAGGACTGATCTTCGTCTGCAAGGATAAAGGAAAGTGAAATAAAATGTAAGGTCCAGACGATAAAATCCAAGTGAATATTTATTTTTTAAGATTCTGCATTCTCATAAGAAAACATATATGTTGAGTGATGTTCTACAAACATGAGTTATTTCAAGTTCAAAATCCAATTCAATTGGGAGTTATGAATAATCCAGATTTAGCAATGAAAAGTGACCAAACATCACAAAATCAGTAACGCTAACTTTAATTTTTTTTTCTTACCTATAAAATGGATATTGAACTTAGAATTTGACGTCATGTTTAGAAAATATCACTCTCTTCAACACATCACATTATTTTTAGAACTAGATGAAATTGTCAGTCTCTTAGCCATGTTGTCATCTATCATGCACCCAAAACCAACGTCGGAGGGCATTAGATGCACTTTCAGTGGGTCTATAGCTCTACGCCTCTAACTGCTATGTGTGTTATGGTCGAGGGTACACGATCTATCCATCGAGGACAAACAATCCTATCGTGAAACTAATACCAGAATTTGTTAACGTGGTACGACGAATTTGTCTAATTCCCACGACAACACCGACGATCAGGACATATTTTTTTGGGGTGCTGCAAACTTTGTCCTCACATGTTGCATGCGTTTTTTACTTTTTCTACGAAAATTTTCGATAGCGGAGTGAGATTTACTGCAACCGGTAGGAATTTGTTGCATACCCATATTTATTTTGTTGTATTGGCATTGTTTGAATGTTGCGATTTTTTTTTGTATAATATATTCCAACTATGGGAATAAATGTTGAGATGAAGTTGGATTGTACAATTTTTTGTGTGTTTGGGTAAGGGGAATATTGAAATGGTCGGACAAATTAAGATTTTGTGTTTTATAAATATTTGACGATCGTGGAGGGTGTGAAATCTGCTGGCCAACGATCAACATTGTCCATAATTATCTATGTGTGGACCAAGTTGTAAAATACTTCTTGAGTGTGCAAATTTTCAATATTGTTCAATAAAAAACAAAAATCTTAATATTTGGCCTAGAGCTGATGAAAAAAATATAAATTTGAGATGGACAAACATACATTGAAGAAACCTCTCCCAGAATATTTTTGTTAGGTATGTATGCCCTAGAGCTATCTAGTAAGTTATGACGGATATAATCAAATATATATGAGAAAATCTAAAGACTCCATAGTCATGTAAGCTAAATAACATGGTACTCGCAAAACATACGTTGAAGAAACAATTTCTGTGTTTTGTTTTCATATTTTTTTATTTAAATGGAATTGAACTGAATTCTTCTCATTATTTAAACTAAAGTTTAACATGATACTCACAAAATTTAGGTTACAATATATATCTCATTATTAAATTTAGTCCAAATGTATTTTCAATGGTACACCATAAAATTGTAAGATAGAAAATTGTATCATAATGTTGACCAAGACTTTATAAGGCTAATTTTGTTAGCAATATTAAAAAAGTTTACATAAAAACAAACAAGTAAAAAAAATTAGTATAAAAGTTTGAGAATTGATGTTTTGCGGGTACAAATGTAGCCAAACCACACTCATGCACCTGACTTTACTTTCCTTGCTTTGGCATAATATTGCTGTGAGAAGAGGCATTGAGAACGTGCGGAGACAAAAACAACATAAAATATATTTTCTTTGAAAAAAAAAGAAGCTTCCCAATTCGCATCGCCGCATGATGATCGACCAATTTGCTTTAGCGATGAAGAATTCACATAACCACATAGAGATATAAACAGACCGGATTGGATCGTACAATACTCTTTTCGTACTCTTTATCATATATTTTTGTTGTGTTCAAAGCGAAACAGATAATAACCAGACGAATCAAATGCAGATTATATCAGACTACAGATATCGAAAATGGAGCAGATTCAGACTTGAAAAGGACAAAATATATCAAATAAATAGACACAAAGAGACATACTTTCACAGTAAAAACACTATGAACAAAAATTATACATGCGCATAACACTAGAGAACAACCACACTTTCAAAATTGCAACTCACACAACTCGACACCAATTAGCTATAATGCCCGATGTAATGAACGATGTATACTTGTTCGAAGTGAAATAAAATCCGATCACTGCTAAGCGTCCCCAGGGGGATCAAATCCCCAGATCCCCGGGTCCACAGTCGTACGATGGGGAGAGTAAAACCGTCTGATCCAGCTACCCAAACCAACTAGTTCTAGCCAAACACACTCACGAAACACGGACCGCGCTACCAGCGTCCTCCATCTCTAGAGCCGGTGCGCTCCGCTCCGCCCGTTCTGGAGGCGTCGCGGTCGCCCCTATCTCCGGCAGCCGGCAAACTCCGCTCCACCCCATTCTGGAGGCCGTCGCGGTCGCCCTATCTCCGGCAGCCGGCAAACTCCTCTCCGCCCCATCTACGGCAGCCGACAAGCTCCGCTCCGCCCCCTTCTATGGCAACCGACACGCTCGCTCCCATCTCCGGCAGCCGGCGCCGCTCCCCTCGTACTAGACTTCAGACTCGCACCACCACCGTCGAGCACACCTCGTCTGAGCACCCCGACTTCGCCATCGCACATAGCGGTCGCAGCCCCCCGATCTGGGTTCGTAGCAACGCCATATATATAACCATTGTAGCATTGCGGTTCAAATTCAACCATGGTTGTGTCTCCATATACACAAACTAACATCGATTTCAACCATGGGTAGCATTGCGATATACCCAAGCTACATCGAGTTCAACCATGGTAGCATCACCGTCTAGCTAAAAATTCTAAGGGAATTGCATCTCCAGAAGAAAAATTGCATCATACTGATAACCCACAAGTATAGGGGATCGCGTGTAGCCTTTTCGATAAGTAAGAGTGTCGAACCCAACGAGGAGCTAAAGGTAGGATAAGTATTCTCTCAAGTTCTATCAACCACTGATACAACTCTACGCACACTAAACGTTTGCATTATCTAGAAATAAAACTACGTAGCAATACGGGTATGAGAGGTAGTTTTGCAAGATAATAAATACAAGAAAGTAAATGTTAGTGCTGCAGCAATAAAATACACTAAGTAACCATATACTAACAGTACCATGAGTGTGGAAAAGTGGTGGTAATTGTGGTGGCTTTGTCCAAGATTAATTAGTGAAGGTACTTGGTTCATTGTCTTCGATGCAGTTTTCTATGTGGGAGAGGCTAAATATACATGCACTCCACTACTTGGGATTACAAGTACTATATGATTGGATTGTTAGAAGCATCCGCAAATACTAACAATGCATTAAGGTTTCCCCAACCATAGCCTTAAGTTCAAGGTCCTCTTACTCCCATACGTGCAACTAATCGGTTCGCGTTCTCAGGTTTCTGTCACTCCGGCAGAACTTCCCCCGCTTCGTTACAAATACTACCAACCCTAGGGTGTTTGATCCATGCGCGCACAAATATAATGGACACCAAAGGACAGCACCATATAGACATACAACTCTAATGAACCTCATGCATTCAATTAAGCAATCAAAAGACAAATAAACTACGGAAACATGATGTAAATCATAGGATAAATATTATAGCATCAAACACCATGTTTACATAGGACGGTACAGAGGTTTGTGGGAGGATGAACCACTGAATACAAGGAGGAGATGGTGATGGAGATGGCGGTGAAGACGGCGGAGAGGGCAGCGCGGCGGCGCAGGGCGGCGGCGGCGCCGGCGGTGCGGGGAACTCCTTTCCCCGCCGCCGGCAAGCTTGGGGAGCGCCGCCCCTTAGCCTCCCTCCTTCATGGCTTCTTGGGAGCCCTCCCCCATGGAGATGGGATCCATGGGGGAGGCAAAAACGTGGCTTTTGGTGGCTGAAATTCGTGGGTGGAGGAGTCCTCCACGAATTAGGTTTCCTCCCTTTATATATCTTCTCGGATTTCCGTCACCCCCTTTTAGGGTTCCACCAAAACGGGCCTACAGGCCGCGTCCGAACTCCGATTGGGCTGATCTCGGGCTTAAAATCTTCGTATGGAAAATTGTGACAACTTTCGTAACAGCCAGGTCTCCATTTGACGTCATCTTCGAGGGTCAAACTGGCAATCTTCGTAAAAAGTTCTCAGACAGATTTCAGGAAAGTCCCAATTCGACTCCAACAAGGTTTCCTCTTGTATTCTTGATAATTTCTACACATCAAAGAGTAAAACAAGAACATTGTGCACTTTTGCAACTATTAGTAGGTTAGTCCAAATAAATAATAAACTTAATATAAAACAAGTGCTAAAAGCATAAAAATGGCATGAAACAATCAAAAATTATAGATACGTTTTGGACGTATCAACATCCCCAAGCTTAATTCCTGCTCGTCCTCGAGTAGGTAAATGATAACAAAATAATTTTTGATTGTAAATGCTATGATCAGGTCTTTAACAATTGCATGATGTATGGATAATAAAACTTAGCAATCATGTTTCCTAATGAAAAGTATCAACGAACTAAGAGCTTATAACATGAAATTTATAAACATCAACAAGATTGTAATGACCATAATAAAGCATATGAGTGGTATCTCGCTTGCCCTTAATTGTGGAGCAAAACATAAATGCCAAGGCACCTCTGAAGTTCAAGTGAAGACTAGATATAGAGATATCAAAGATAAAAGCATCATGGTTATACCTCAATTAATCGTATTCTGGGACAAGCACATTACACTAAGAACGACAGCTATGCTCTCGAAGAAGTGCTCAAAGAAAGGATGGTGACTCAACATAAAAATAAAAGATTGGCCCTTCGCAGAGGGAAGCAGGGATTAACACGTGCTAGAGCTTTTTGTTTTAAAAACAGAGGTAAAAATGTTTTGAGAGGTGTTTGTTAATTGTCAACGAATGGTAGCGGGTGAGAACAGTATTCTACCTGTCAAACGGACTTTTAAGAGCGGCTCCCATGAAGGACGTTATTTCTACCAGCAAGGCAGATCATCCCCTTTCTCTTTGGTTTACACACATTCAGGTATTTCACTGTTTGTCATTGCTTACTGATGAATCAGGGCAAAAGTGTGAAGAGAATTAATTGGTTAAAGTTGTAATTAATTGGGACTGGGCACCCCGTTGCCAGCTCTTTTTGCAAGTTATTGGATAAGCGGATGTATATGCCACTAGTCCAGGTGTAAAAGTCCATTTGACAAATAGAATAAAGAATAACCACACTAATTCCTCATGAGCTAGTAAACATTGACACAAAAAGAGAAATATTTTGAAGGTTTTAAAGGTAGCACATGCAAATTTACTTGGAATGGCTTGAAATACCATGCATAGGAATTTTTTGGTGGACTCTTTGGGATAACTTGGTTTTAAGGATTTGGATGCACGAGCAGCATTCCCGCTCAGTACAAGTGAAGGCTAGCAATAGACTGGGAAGCGACAACCACGAGAGCGATAACGGTCATAATCATGCTTGCGACAAAATAAAATTAACGGAGGCATAAAAACGATACTAAAACTCTGAGGCAAAATAGATCATCAAGGCTTAATTGACTTTTATTTTTCAGTCATAACATGTGTGAGCATGTGCCAAGTCGATTCAAGTGAATTATTCAGAGGAGGATACCACAATACCATACCATTTATGAACAGGACAATGCATGTTGATATCAAAATAACATAATATGCACTATTAGCTAGTTGAGACTAACCATAAGAAAACATAAACTACTAAACAGTATTATTCACACATCATTTTTAAGTTTCAACAAGTAATCCATTAACCAAGTAAACATTGAAAACAGAGGATAAATAAAATATGTGACGATCCACTTATTAATGTAACTGGTGTTTGATGCTAAGATAAATAGATAATAAAATACAGCCGCTTCAAGTTTAGTTAAGTTCCTATGTTGCTCAAAAAACAAAGTTTAAAGGTTTGCAAACCGTGGGGTTATTGATGAAGAGGGATGCGGGGACATCCCCAAGCTTATGACTTTGGTAATTCTTCAATATTCCATAGTTTGGTGTTCCTTCATTCTCTGTGAAAAAACTTCAACACAAAAACTTTCCCATTCTTTTCTGCGGTTAGACATTAGTACAATAGATAATATTTCCCAAGTGTGCTATTAAACCAAATAAAATTTTGTTTTTAAGTTACAGAAAGGTTGCTTAAATGGCCAACTTATAAATGAAAGGTAAGAACCATTAAAAATCAAATGAAAACGAAAAGAGGCCACTCTTGCAACAAAAGTCAGAATCTGTCCAGAAAAACAGCAGCTGGAAAACGCAATTTTTAGGTGCACTTAAACATGCCCGAAATTTTAGCCAATTTTTGTACATGCAGAGGATTAGGTGCTACAACATCAGTAATTTTTTCGTGATTTTTAGAGCTTCCAGTAAAATATGAAAAATCGCGCAATAAGCAGTAGATACCGAAAACAGAAAATCACTTTTTACATATGTATCAACTAAGCTAAATGGATAAAACTTGGTACTTTATTTTTGATAAACTAAGAAACCAGAGGCTAAGCAAGACCTAAACATGCTAGCTACAGCAAGGAAAACTCTAAATAAAAACCAAAAGTAAAACCCAAATAAAGAACCAAACAAAGAAGCAAAACAAAAGAAAATATTTTTGTTATTTTGAATTTATAAGTGAAAGTAAAGAAGCAATCGAAACCAAATAAGGAGCCTAATAAAACTAAAGAAGGTAAAACCAAGACATATAAAAGCAATTATAATACAAGTTAAGACAATACATATCATGTGGACGGGTAATATAGAGTATGAACGAGACAACCTCATGTTAGTTGATGAATAGGGGGATGACTCGGGCATCCCCAAGCTTAGATGATTGTATCTTCTTGAATATGTTCTTGGGATGCACCTACACATCCCCAAGCTTGAGCTCTTGCGTCTTCTTATTCATCTCATATCACCATATTGATTAGATCTTATAAGCTACATCCACATAAAACTTCACAAAACTCATTAGTAGGGTTAGTACTCATTAAATAAAATCCACTCATGTTCAAGCATTGACAAGTTTTATAATTTTTACTCAACATTAGCCACTGTATATACTAAGGTGTTCATGATTTCCGTTGTCCGTCGAAAAACTAATGAAACTAACAACACCAAGTACAATATTGAATAAACAAAGAAATCTGTCAAAACTGAACAGTCCGTAAAGATGGCATTCAACGAGATAGTTAAGTAGCTCAAATCGAAAAACTTTAGTCTAATGAAAGAAAGATAATAATCTCAGGTTTATGCACAAAAATTTTCAAGTCAAAATACTATTCTGAGATTTATCACGATTTTATTTACAGAGAAGCACAAAATCTGTCTAAACAGAACAGTCAGTAAAGATCGAATTTTTCGACCTATCTACGTACCTTAAATCAGAAAAAGTTAGTCTAATGAAAGAAAGCTAATAAGCATCACTTTGCACTCAAGAAATTTCAGATCAAGATCACGTTCTGGTGATTTTAAACATTTAATACGGTGGAGCACAGAAAATCTGTTTCTGGACAGCAAAGTAAAACTATCAACTTTCAATTAACTAGACTATAATTAGCATTTTATTTTTATGTACAGAGGTATATACACAATATTTACAATATTTACATGTTTTTAATGAAAAGCTTCCATGGAAAGATTTGTTTTGGTTTCATAGGCATGAACACAAGTGTTCAAGGTCGACCCCCATTTAACCATTACTCATCTTTCCAATCACTTTTCTTTTTGAAAACGTTTTTAGATAACAACTACACCTAATTTTTTTTGTAATTCGCATTCCCTATCCATAGTAAGATAAAGAACAACTTAATACTGAAAATAAAAACTACTTAGAGATAAAGCAAACAAGTGCACACAAGAACATTAACCTACGCTATGGCTCCCCGGCAACGGCGCCAGAAAAGGTCTTGATAACCCACAAGTATAGGGGATCGCGTGTAGCCTTTTCGATAAGTAAGAGTGTCGAACCCAACGAGGAGCTAAAGGTAGGATAAGTATTCTCTCAAGTTCTATCAACCACTGATACAACTCTACGCACACTAAACGTTTGCATTATCTAGAAATAAAACTACGGTAGCAATACGGGTATGAGAGGTAGTTTTGCAAGATAATAAATACAAGAAAGTAAATGTTAGTGCTGCAGCAATAAAATACACTAAGTAACCATATACTAACAGTACCATGAGTGTGGAAAAGTGGTGGTAATTGTGGTGGCTTTGTCCAAGATTAATTAGTGAAGGTACTTGGTTCATTGTCTTCGATGCAGTTTTCTATGTGGGAGAGGCTAAATATACATGCACTCCACTACTTGGGATTACAAGTACTATATGATTGGATTGTTAGCAAGCATCCGCAAATACTAACAATGCATTAAGGTTTCCCCAACCATAGCCTTAAGTTCAAGGTCCTCTTACTCCCATACGTGCAACTAATCGGTTCGCGTTCTCAGGTTTCTGTCACTCCGGCAGAACTTCCCCCGCTTCGTTACAAATACTACCAACCCTAGGGTGTTTGATCCATGCGCGCACAAATATAATGGACACCAAAGGACAGCACCATATAGACATACAACTCTAATGAACCTCATGCATTCAATTAAGCAATCAAAAGACAAATAAACTACGGAAACATGATGTAAATCATAGGATAAATATTATAGCATCAAACACCATGTTTACATAGGACGGTACAGAGGTTTGTGGGAGGATGAACCACTGAATACAAGGAGGAGATGGTGATGGAGATGGCGGTGAAGACGGCGGAGAGGGGCAGCGCGGCGGCGCAGGGCGGCGGCGGCGCCGGCGGTGCGGGGAACTCCTTTCCCCGCCGCCGGCAAGCTTGGGGAGCGCCGCCCCTTAGCCTCCCTCCTTCATGGCTTCTTGGGAGCCCTCCCCCATGGAGATGGGATCCATGGGGGAGGCAAAAACGTGGCTTTTGGTGGCTGAAATTCGTGGGTGGAGGAGTCCTCCACGAATTAGGTTTCCTCCCTTTATATATCTTCTCGGATTTCCGTCACCCCCTTTTAGGGTTCCACCAAAACGGGCCTACAGGCCGCGTCCGAACTCCGATTGGGCTGATCTCGGGCTTAAAATCTTCGTATGGAAAATTGTGACAACTTTCGTAACAGCCAGGTCTCCATTTGACGTCATCTTCGAGGGTCAAACTGGCAATCTTCGTAAAAAGTTCTCAGACAGATTTCAGGAAAGTCCCAATTCGACTCCAACAAGGTTTCCTCTTGTATTCTTGATAATTTCTACACATCAAAGAGTAAAACAAGAACATTGTGCACTTTTGCAACTATTAGTAGGTTAGTCCAAATAAATAATAAACTTAATATAAAACAAGTGCTAAAAGCATAAAAATGGCATGAAACAATCAAAAATTATAGATACGTTTTGGACGTATCAACATCCCCAAGCTTAATTCCTGCTCGTCCTCGAGTAGGTAAATGATAACAAAATAATTTTTGATTGTAAATGCTATGATCAGGTCTTTAACAATTGCATGATGTATGGATAATAAAACTTAGCAATCATGTTTCCTAATGAAAAGTATCAACGAACTAAGAGCTTATAACATGAAATTTCTAAACATCAACAAGATTGCAATGTTCGTAAAAAGATATGAAAAATGGTATCTCGCTTGCCTTAATTTGAAGGGCAAAACATAAATGCCAAGGCACCTCTGAAGTTCAAGTGAAGACTAGATATAGAGATATCAAAGATAAAAGCATCATGGTTATACCTCAATTAATCGTATTCTGGGACAAGCACATTACACTAAGAACGACAGCTATGCTCTCGAAGAAGTGCTCAAAGAAAGGATGGTGACTCAACATAAAAATAAAAGATTGGCCCTTCGCAGAGGGAAGCAGGGATTAACACGTGCTAGAGCTTTTTGTTTTAAAAACAGAGGTAAAAATATTTTGAGAGGTGTTTGTTAATTGTCAACGAATGGTAGCGGGTGAGAACAGTATTCTACCTGTCAAACGGACTTTTAAGAGCGGCTCCCATGAAGGACGTTATTTCTACCAGCAAGGCAGATCATCCCCTTTCTCTTTGGTTTACACACATGCAGGTATTTCACTGTTTGTCATTACTTACTGATGAATCAGGGCAAAAGTGTGAAGAGAATTAATGGTTAAAGTTGTAATTAATTGGGTTGGGCACCCCGTTGCCAGCTCTTTTTGCAAGTTATTGGATAAGCGGATGTATATGCCACTAGTCCAGGTGTAAAAGTCCATTTGACAAATAGAATAAAGAATAACCACACTAATTCCTCATGAGCTAGTAAACATTGACACAAAAAGAGAAATATTTTGAAGGTTTTTAAAGGTAGCACATGCAAATTTACTTGGAATGGCTTGAAATAGCATGCATAGTAATTTTTGGTGGACTCTTTGGGATAACTTGGTTTTAAGGATTTGGATGCACGAGCAGCATTCCCGCTCAGTACAAGTGAAGGCCAGCAATAGACTGGGAAGCGACAACCACGAGAGCGAAACGGTCATAATCATGCTTGCGACAAAATAAAATTAACGGAGGCATAAAAATGATACTAAAACTCCGTCGGCCATATGGGGCTCGACCTCGCTGGCCCGTCGACGCCGCTCGCGTCACAGTGAAGAGGGGCGGGGCCGTATGAGTGGACACGCGGCAGGGTGCCGGTGGCGGTCATGCGAGCGGCAGAGGAGAAAGATGTGGCCGGGTCGCGGTGGCGGCGGGCGGCTGTGGCGACGGCTACGTGGCGGGGCAAAGCGACGTCGGCATGAGCTTTTCATCTCCATGGTCGGGATAGGGCCGTGGGGGAAAATACGAGATGGTAAAGGAGAAGATGGGTACCGTGTGAGGAACGGATAAGGTGCAGCAGCGGTGGTGTGTGGACCCTAGGCAGACGCGTGTCGCCAGCAGGAGGCGGAGGATGTGAGTGACTCGATCCCCCACCTGATAAGAGAATCTCCAGCAGCCTTTGCATATCTGGGCAGGATTTGTAAAAACTGAAAATATACAAATCCGACCACAACAGGTGTCAGGTGCTAGCCCGAGAGGTCGGCGTCGGCATGGCGTTTTTGGTCAAAACCGGAGAAACCACTGGCACCGATGGATGCCGACGCTCGATGGATCGTCGTATCGCGTCGATGAGTAGAAGTTGAGTGTGTGCTCGCCGAAAGTCGTATCGGCCGGGAAGACAGGGGTGGCGTACGTGGCGTCCCGGCGAGGCCGGATGCTGTCGTGAAAGCAGCTCCTACATACCACCAGAGGTCGTCGGAACACAACACGTTTACACTGAGACGAGATCTCGACACAGCCGTGAAGAAGACAGGCCCCAAAGCAAACTTTTGGCATTTAGTTGCAGTGACCGCAGCGCAACCGGGGATGGCAGATGAAGTTAAGGAGAAGCTTGCACGGTTTCAGAATTGCAAGTGCTGTCGAACCGTTGATCTTCGTCTGCAAGGAGAAAGGTAAATTAAGGTCAAAACCATAAAAACCACGCGAAGATTTTTTTTTTTCAAATTTTCTAATATCCTCATAAGAATACATAATTTGTGGTGAGTGATTTTCTACAAACATGTGTTATTTCAAATTCAAAACCCAATTCCTTTGTGAGTTATATATGAACATACAAGATTTAGCAATAAAATGTGACGAACCTCTCCCGTGAGAGAAATAACGGGATCCAATCTACGGATTTTCTTCCCCTCACCGGCGATGCTGGTGATCTATCCCGCCTCCGCCGCCCTTGGGGGCCTTGGAGGTGCGGCGGACCATGGTCCCTTGCCGGCGGGAGAATTTATTTTTTGGAATTTCAATGTTCAGAACTGTGCGGCGGCTGCGACATCCTCAAATTAAAATAAAATTGTTCCTTCCCTATCCTTGGTCATGTAGGGCGCCAAGCGTCGTTGGAGCGCGCGTGGAGTTGTAGATATTCTTAGATTCGTTCGTTTTTTGTGTTCATTTGTGTGGTTATGGGACCGCCTCTTCCGATCGATAGTTCTCATCATTGGAGATGGTTGCCCTCCACCCCCAAATACATATATTAGGCCGGACATGTGTCAGCACCCCCGGTAGCGGACAAATTTTTGGGGGCTGAAAGACACATTTTTAGCCTGCCCGCTGGAGATGTTCTAAGATAACTTCAGACTACATAACCAAAAATTCGAAAGAAATGTAGCTATACGATGATCATTATTTGCATTGTTTAATTAACCCAACGCAAATCAAGAATTCTCTCGTGGTTGATACAAGAATGATGGTACTCACAATATGTGTTAGGAATACTACGTTGTCGACAAGGCAGTTCCGTTCCTCTTCCCTTAAATGCTAGTATTTGGTAATCATGCCGATGTTGATTAACTAATTTAATTGCTACATCGAGCATGTAGCTTTTATATTGCGGCTTAAAAGAAAATTATTAGAGAAGCCTTGTTGCTATTCACATATCTCTATTGTTTGGTTTGGATGTCATTTTCTTGCGGCTTCTCTCAAAAAAAAAAGACTGTAGATATTTTGGATACGAAAGATTTTGAATATCTTAATGATTTGCTCGTTTCTTGTAGAATTCTTCTTGTTATTGCTGAAGACAGCTTGTGTACGGAAAGTGCTTTTAGAACCCGAGCTCCATGGAGCTCGGTTTTTAATTTTTTTTTAAATCCGCACATTTTGGTTTTCAAAAAAAAAAAAAAACCAGGTGTAGATATCACCTAGATCTACAAGCGTGCCAAATTTCAAGTCCAAATTCGTTTTATTCTGGGCTAGATCTAAAAGACAAATTTCTTGTTCTAAATACCTGGATTCAAAATTTTGAAATATGTCAGAATTTGTCTTTTTTGCACAGCCCAAAATCCATCGAATTTGAAGTCAAAAAAATTCACGCGTATGTGTCTTGAAACTACCTACACCTGTGATTTTTTGCGCGATTTTTGGAAACTCAAAAATGTGAATTTCCATTTTTTAAAAAGAGCTCTGTGGAGCTCGGGAGCCAAATCACCGTACTCAGCTTGTGTACTCCTATCGTGGTACTGATGGTAGAAAAGACCACATAGTAACGGATATTCACAATGGGTAGTGGGTACAGATGCACCCACTACCCAAAAAACAATTTTTCAAATATCAAAAAATTTAAAATAATTTTTTTACATGTAGTCCAACACATTTCAAGTCAGCACAAAAAGTTACGCGAAGAAAAAACTATTTTTGCAACCTGTACAAAAAAGACAAATTCGGACATACCGAAATGTATATATACGTGTCAGAATTTTGTCTTTTTGTACAGGTTGCTAAAAAAGTTTTTTCACCATACCAATTTTTGTGCTAATACATCACGCTGTAATGTACTTCCGGATTTTTTCTGGAATTTTTAGACATTCTAAAAAAAAACCAAAAATAAATTACCTAATGGGTGCATGTAGACCCACTACCCAAATCGCCGCCTCCACAGTAAATGACATTTTATTTTAAATGAAGGAAAAGGAACATGGTTGTTAATCAATTATGCATCTGGATTGCGCACGTCGCCAAGTCAAAGGGGGAACCAGATCCTCTAACGTCATGGAGGTAAGCTACAGTGCTGATCTAGTGTAAAATGAAGAAGGAAAGTCAGGTAAGATACAGTGCTAATCTAAGCAAAAGGAACATGGTTGTTAATCAATTATGCATCTGGATTGCGCACGTCGCCAAGTCAAAGGGGGAACCAGATCCTCTAACGTCATGGAGGTAAGCTACAGTGCTGATCTAGTGTAAAATGAAGAAGGAAAGTCAGGTAAGATACAGTGCTAATCTAAGCAACACTGAATGATTCTTGTTAATCAATTATGCATCTGGATTGCGCACGTCGCCAAGTCAAAGGGGGAACCAGATCCTCTAACGTCATGGAGGTAAGCTACAGTGCTGATCTAGTGTAAAATGAAGAAGGAAAGTCAGGTAAGATACAGTGCTAATCTAAGCAACACTGAATGATTCACTGTAGCTAATTACTGTTCATGTAAAAAATTTCCAAACTGGAAAATTAGGCAGTCACAATTTTGATTATAAGCAATTATTGTAAATGAATAGCACAAATATGTACGGTGCAATTTAATTTAAATCATATTTGAATTAATCATATAGATGTGAATGAGGAAGTCAGAGTACTGTAGCTTACCTGACTTCCCTCCTTGACGTTAGAGGATCAGGTTCTGTCAAAGGGGTGGCCACGACGCCATACATGTACAGCCGGGACCACGGTGTGTGCCCCCACAGGCCAGAGCCAGATGGCAACGCCTGGACCGACCAATACCTACCTCTCGTGTCATATGATGGTCGTTGCATGAGTTGGGCCATCTTTGCTGTACATGCATCCAGTCGGAAGGAGATACTCCGTACGACCGTACTAGAGATATGCTCCATATTGCTAGAATTCACATTTGTTCTTAAAAAAAAGAGAATTCTCATGTTTTCATTCACTTTTTGATTTCTAATTAAATTTTCTCGTTTGTTTAGTCCTCTTTTTCTTGCTTTATTTTTCAATCTTATTTTTTGTTTGTCTTTTCATTTCTTTACTTGTTTCTAGTTCATTTATTTATTTTTCTTTCTACCTTTTCTCCTTTTTATTTGGTTCCCACTTTTATTTTGTATTCTTCTTTTGTATATATAAAAAATGTGTATGTCATGGATTTTTTTCTTTTTCAAATATGATTAATGTTTTTAATTTTTTTGAATAATATAAATATTCATATGGCGCTATTTTGCTATAGCACACTAGTCTTTCGTGCCCGCCGACACGGACGCCAGAGTCTGAGGAGTGGGCAGCTAGTTGTGCTAGGTAGAAGGCCTGAAAGGATGTCGCGACTGCATCTAGGTGACTAGCAAGGTAGCCCTCGCAAATCCGAGGGCAGTGTCAGTATATGTCTAAACGATTTCTATGGTTCCATAGAAACTTATGTTACACAATTAGAAACTAAATATCACTTGACTGGCATACATATTTAACAATTTATTTGATGTTAATTTGGCGTGAGGTTAAAACTCATATGATGGTAATATTTTTTGATCCATTTGTATATGTCCATGTATAAATAATGATTTCTCACTCGATGACGTTTATGCAGAGTTGCTAATATCAATTAATCATGATCTTTCATAATAAACATACATCAGATTAATTGTTCAATATATAACATTATCATAATTCGACTCGGTGTCTGTATAACCATTTTAAGGTTAGTTAGACATTCATTAGAAACCATATATTATATGCTTGTGTAATTGTACGGTAATTACATAATGAATTTTCATCTTATTTTGTGTGAATCTTCCCTCATTACTCGTCCAACTCTTAAATGTTGACATGTTTCATTTTTCATTCCAAAATATGTCACGTTTTAGAACCAGAAACCATTTCCAGGATTTAAACTTGAATTGCTGATAATATAATATTGAATTTCAAAAAAAAGTTGGTGCTCAAATTTGATGATATAATTTTATTAATCGCTGCAATATTCTACAATGTGATATGTACTAAAACGAAGGCGGACATCTTAATAACATTACTCAGTTTTATTGTTTGACTTCCTCACATGACATGTTTTTCATTCCCAATATCGTACCCAACATCATAACAAGTTATTGCTGGTGAAACAGTCTGTTCACCAGGGGTAACTATTAAACTGGCGAGACAGCGCTGGCGCAACCATGTTCGTCAGCTGTAAGCGAAATAGGTTCGCCACTAGTAGCCTATTTCCTACTAGTGTTCAATAGAATAAAAAATGTTTAAGTTAGTGGCGCATCCTCTTGAACTCCAACAAATAATAAATGACACATACACACATATTCGTTGTTACTTGGTCATGGCCGTGGGTGCAAATTTGTGTATATAACGATAGGGTATCGATCTAACTCCACTACTTTCACCACACATATACTCCCTTCGTTCCTAAATATAAGATGTTTTAGCTTTTGTCCACATTCACATGTATCTAGATGTATGTGGATATGTTTTATATGTATGTATACTCATTTGGGTTTGCACCTAACCAATATGTGAGCTAGTTAGAACATTTTACATTGTGGAACGGAGGGAGTATATAATTTGACACACTTGTATGTAAGATTCAAATCATATGTCACATGGATGGTGTCCTGGTATAAAAAAAAACGAAAACGAACTAATAGAAGGTATATAAGGACTCTCACGTCATGCACTAGCTCCACTAACTAACATGCACCGTCAAGCCACAACTACTTGATCCTATTTTTACTCACCGGCCACCAGCTAGCTACTTGCATTGCATGCACGTACGTCTGAGCTCTTGTGCAGCCTTCCTCAACGGCCACACGACCAGGCTAAAACTACTACTCCTAAACGCATGCAGCCAGAGACAACTCTAAGAAACTAAACCAGACCATTAGCATATCTCTACAAACATGATCAAAGCTTTATGTGTGCGACCGACGCAGCTTCCGGCCGCTGACTCCCTTTACAATGAAATAACATGTTGACCACCTAACCTAAGTACCTAACACTTGGCACTGATAACAAGATTAGCTCCAACAGAGGAGAAGTTAAGCATCTCCCATATGAGCTCGGGGTCGAACGACGGCATCCTCTGCAACGAGCAGTCTGCGTCGGCCACGGAAAGCTCCCCATCCAGCGACCCGTATGACGGTCTCGTCTCAGACGTCACGGCGCCCTCGGAGACGACGGGGCTGGCGGCCGTCGGCGGTAGCTGAGCGGACTCGGCGTCTGCGCGTTGGGTGTTGTGCTTGCTCTCCTCGCTCAGCCGCCTGGCGCGCGCGCGCTTGCGCGCCGTCCGGATGCGGATGGCCTTAATCTTAGCGTCGACGGTGTCGCGGAGGTGCCGGAGGGCGTCGGGGCAGCCGTCGTCGCCGGGGCAGTCCATGACGCCGGGGAAGTTGAGGCGCGCGTACTCGCCGCGGAGCCTGTAGGCGGCGCGGTCGTAGGCGTGTGCGGCGGTCTCGGGAGAATCGTAGGTGCCGAGCCAGACGCGCACCCTGTTCTGCGGCAGCCGGATCTCCGACACCCACTTGCCCCACTGGCGTTGCCGCACGCCGCGGTACGTCTTCGTCGTCCGCAGCGCCGCAGCGTTGTCCCCCTGGCCGGGAAAAGGAAGAAAACTCGCGGCCGAGGAGGAAGGCGTGTCGACGGCGTAGTGGTGTTGCGGCTGCGTGGTGGCGAAGGAGCGGAGGAGCTCGCACTGGCGGTAGTAGACGCTGGAGCCGAGCGGCGGGGTGGTGACGTGGGAGAAGATGGTGTCGAGCGCGCTGGCGTCGCCCGGGGAGAGGAGGAGGGACGACACCGCCGAGCGCACCTCCCCGGTGAAGCTCGCCGGAGACAGCATGCGGAGGCTGGCGTCCATCGATGCGGGGTAAAGACAGGTGCTGTGACTGTGATTAGTGTGCTTTGAGATTATGTTAGAAGCCAGGTTGCGAGTCATGTGGCTTATATAAGCGACGAACAACGGCGTCGCTTCACGAGGCTGTTCACACTATGCTAATTAACCAGCTAGCTGCTGCTGAGCCGAGCCGAGTCAATCGTAGTTGCACCACCAGAGTGAATGTGACGCCACTAGGTCAACTTCCCAAGATATTTGCACCCATGATCACCATGATTAATCTGTCGACGAAGAAAACATGCACATAGATAGATGGAGAAATCTAAGGAAAGGCGCCGCTGCGCGCGTCCTCCCGAGCGGCGCGTGCGTGACCGTCCGATTGCGTATGACTGCTCCCTGGATCAACACCTTATCCCCTCAGTCCTATCCGAATCAGCCATAGCCACACAATCTCTCTCGCTCATGGACCCCCAGCTCACACCGTACGTTTCCTTTCCTCAATCCTGTCGATGTCCTGCTTCTTCAACCAGAAATCAAGCGAGTGAGAGATGGGGAAGGAGAGGGGGGCGGAAGGAGGAGGCGATGTGGGGTTCCAGACCAGGAGTTCGATTCCCGGCGAGGTTGCACCGGCCGTCTCATATAGGGGGCGCTGCGGGAGGTTGAGGCGGAGGTCCTGCCGCCGTCAACCGGTCGGGCCTCCGCAGGGAGCAGCACCACCCGGGGAGGCCGTACACGTCGGCGCACTGCGAGCATGCGAGGAGTCCGACCCTGATGGCGCCTCGGGCGGTTGCGGACGAAGCTGGTCCCTGACCCCTGAGGTTGCAGGCTGAGAGCTGCGGGCGCCGCTGCGCCGCAAGCGGTTGTGCCTCGGGAGCCGCCTCCGAGGACATCGCAGGGGCAGATGACGGCCGCACATGCTGGGCGCTTCCTCCACTAGGAGTAGCCGTGTCGTTGGTGGGCTAAGACCACCTTGAGGGCGAGCACGCCATTGATTGATGGCCGTGCTCACATTGTGATGATGCACTTGGCGGAGCAAAGCCGCAGGACGTTGCCGACGAGGTGGCCCATAAATGGTTGTAGAAGGAAACGCCGTGTCGCCACGGTCTACCCGTCGTCCCCTACTACCATCGTGCTGAGCTATCCTGCCACAGAACGTGAGTTTGTCTATTGCTGGTTATTTTTTGTAGATAGCTAATAATTTGGTAACCGTGGCTACTTATTCTAGTTGTGGCTAATTAATTGGTCATTGTGGTAATTAATCTTGTAATTGTTTTTTCAGAGAACATGGTTACTAGTTACATTGTTAATTAATCTGTCAACTCTCGCCAATTAATATGTCAATCATGGCTATTTAATCTGGTAATTGCTTTTCAAAGAACATGGTGATTTATTACATAGTTAATTTATCTGGTAATTGTGGCTAATTAATCTGTCAATTGTGACTAGTTAATCTAGTAGTTCAAGTTGGAAGAACATGATAATTGTTTACATAGCTAATTAATCTGGTAACCCTGGCTAATTAATCTGTCAGCCGTGGCTAATTAATCTGGTAGTTGCATTCGAAGAATATGTTAATTGTTTATATAGATAATTTATCCTACAACTATGGCTAAATAATCCCGCTCTGGAACCCCAATTAACAATTAATTAGGTGAGGACGTCGCGTGGAAGCATCACCGTGTCGTGACCTTTGAGGCCGCGCCATATCAGCCGGTGGAGGCATTTCAGGGACACCACCCACCAGGCTGCAGGTGCCGCCATGCCGCAAGAGGTCGTGCCACGGGGAGATGCCTCGGAGGACCTCTCCGGGACCGAGTGACGCATCCACATCAGCGGCATGGGGGCTGAGGGCCTCCGCGCATTGCAGCAGTTGTGTCGTCGGTGGGCTAAGGCGGTCTTGAGGGCCTGATAGCTATGCTATAAAAACATGGTAGCTGCATCAGTTTTACAGTATTTGTTTTTATAAATGATGTTGATTGCCCATACCTGGTAGCCCATGTGTGATATATGTGGTAACCATGTTTAGTTTATCTATCAGCCATGTGTGGTTTATCTGGTAACTAGTAGTTTATCTTTCATGGGAAATACGATTTATCTGGTAACCACCTATTGGTCTTCGTTGTATGTCTTAGTTTCCTAATGATTTCATCTTGTTAAAACTTGGCAACCATGTGTAATTTGTCTGAAATCATCCTTAGATGAGATGGCAAGTATATCTTACTTTTTTTTTGGATTATTTCAGCGTTAAAACGTGGTAATCAAGTGTAACCTTCAAGTGTAATTTCACCTTGATTTCTCCCTATGATGTGGTAGTAGCTGAACCGGAGAACTGACGGGTGTATTCGAAAAATCTAATGGCCGTGCCCAAATAATATGGTGGCGGGAAAACTTGGCAGGTGCATTCGAAAAATATAATAATTGTGTCTGATCAATATGGTAGCTGAGCTGGAAATTTTGGCATGTGCACCGAAAAAATCTGATAATTATGTCTAAATAATCTGACAGATGAATCGGAGAAACTGGCGGGTGTTTTTGAAAAATCCGATAAACGTGTCCGAACAATGTGGTTCATTAGAACCTGGTGGTTATTTTCGAAAAATCTGATAATCGTAGAGACCTTGAAATTTGTTTTTAAAAAATCAAATAACCCTATCCGAACAAATATGACAACTTAGAATCTGGAAATTGCTTTTGAAAAATTCCGGTAAACATGTCTAAACCGTCTAAACCACCTGGAAACTATTTATAGCAACATTGGAGTTGTCTTGACGCAAATTAATTAATTTACGGACAAAGTATTTTTTAAGAAAATTGACAACCAAATAAAGATAACAATTGCATGTAAAGATCACATGCATATGCCTTGTAATGATCGTCTTGTGCAATTCCTATTTTATTTTCATGATTGTTATTTCTAAAATATGGATGCATGTCCCCTTGTTTTGTACCGATTCAAGCAGTACACTGCCGCTGCAGCTTTTTGAATCGTGTGGTAAAAGTGGAAACGTGCTGGCGCTGTAGTTGTAGCTAGCAGGTTCGCTCGGTCACGCGCTTCGTAAGCGGGTGGCTACAAGGACCGTCGTACACGTACGTACATGACGCGTCATAGCTGGCTACATGGGCCGCCGCTGGGGACGACATGGGAGCGGCGCCGCTCCCTAGTCCTATCCTAGATAGATCACCATGTTTGACGAGTTCAAGCTCACTCCCGTCCCTTTCATTCCAGTTAACATTTGCAATCACCGGACATATACCATAAACAAATCAACTATCACAAAGGGCATCTTCTAAAACGGTTTAAATTCAGTCTCCAGGTGTTGGATCATGCTCTGCTGCCTACGGCCCTACGGGCATGCCGTCGTGAAAGCCGCTGGCCTAGCAGAGGTCGGAACGGACGAGCTCATCGGTCGTCACAGCCGGGAAGAAGGCCCAAAGCAAACTTTTGGCATTATGCCAGTCCCATCACATCGCCCGTCCTCTCCGTTGGACGGCCAGGACACCGTGATCCGGGGACAGACACGTCGGCGGCATGTGGTACGACGTTAACCCATGGGATGTGCACGGGGATGATGGGATCATTGGTTTCGTGCACGGCTGCCGTGCCGCGGTACAGGACTTGCCGAAGGTTCTCGTCGAGTCCGCCTCCGCTCCCGCGTCAAGTTATGGCCTAAGATCATGTTTTTAAAAACCTGGAAAAAAACCTCATGTTTTAAATGATGTATCTCATAAAGTGTGAAATCTTAGCTTAAAATACTTAATATATTGAGCTACACGAAAATCACAAATGTGTGATATAAGGATACACACTTTCAGACTAAAATATATAAGGTTTTATCATTTTTGTATAGCAATATTATAAATAATTTTGCATTGCGATTTTGCGCGAATGTAAGATGCATCATTGACTACATCTAGAATTAAGTTTCATTTTTTGAACTTGTAACTATTTTTACTTTTTTGAAAACCATAAAGTGAACACTGAGCCAAACTAGGCAAGCATCTTGTATAAGTTTCTCACAAGCAATCTCCTAATTCCATTTTTCATCGGGTGGGCCGACCGGCGCTTGGAAAGATCATTTCATGTTGCTGCGAGCATGTGATCGCTCCGGCGGGTTTTTCTTTTTTGTTTTTCCTGTTCGTCTACTGATTTAGTTTCATTCTTTTGAACTTGAAACAACTTTTCTCTTTTCGAAAAAATATAAAGTGAACACGGAGATCGGGAGCCAAACTAGACGAGCAACTTGTATAATTTCTCACAAGTAATCTCGTTGTTCCATTTCTCTCGGGTCGGCTGACAGGCGCCCATAAAGATTTTTTCATGTTGCTACCAGCGTCGGATCGCTCCGGCGGGTTTTTCTTCTTTCTTGTTCTCTTTCTTTTTTGTTTTTCCTTTTCGTCTAGACTAGCTCTGACCTCTGAACATCTAATTGTGGCAGAGGCTTGGTCTATGTGGCATCTTTTTGATATTTATATATTCACTTTACCAAAAAAAAAATGATGCCCGGAACTCTTCTCTGATGGTCCCGTGAAAATTAAGCCTGGCGCGGGAAGAAATTGTAAAGTAGTCGTTTGTCGTCTAGGCACGATCTCTTGTTCACAGTTATCCTATTTTCCTTTCATGGTATGAAAACGAATCTTATGTGTTGCAAGATGATAGAAAACGGAGGCAAGATTATCTAAGTCACGGGCAAGTGGAGAGCAGTGCACAAGTGACATCCCTGGAGAAAATGACATTGTGTTTTCATGATAAATTTAAATAATAATAATAATTAGATAAAAAAATATGATTGCGAATGATGCAACTGGATGGCACGGAACTACGTCGGCCCTTTGGTAGGGAGCTGGCACTACTGAGTCAAAGAGTGCTCTCAGCTAGTTTCCCCCAGATTTTTTCACTCGGAGATTCAGGACGATTTAAATTTTGTCGTGCCCAGGATCCACTTGAGTTCACAGCGGAGCACCTACTGAGTCGTGACGCTAAGGCGGAGCTCACAGTCACAGTCTCAGAGTAAAAACGGCATTGAAACGCAAAAGGCAGCAGCAGCAGCGTGAAGGGAGACGGGGACGGCGAGACGCGCAAGTCTGAAGCAGCGACCCAGGAAAGGAAGGAGGCCTTTCGATCTGCCTTTGCTCTTGGTTTGTGCCGCTGTTGCTGTCCGGAATTATTTGACTTTGGAGGTCGGCATAGTACCGTACCGTTGTAATTAGTTCCTCAGGAGTACTACTAGTTACTACTCGTAGTTGTTGGCACAGTAGTATACGGTCAGCGTGGTGTCATCTCTGACACAGGAACGATCGATGCCATGCCAAAAGAAGGCTTTCTTTTCCCAAAACAGGTCACGCTCGATCGCCGACCCACATGGGCTCATCTTCCCCGATCGGAACGAACGAACGCCACAAGATGAGACCACCGGCGCCACAGCACCAGGTGTCAGGAGCTCGCCGGAGAGCTCGGCTCCATCCTGTCGTTTTTTCTCAAAGCCGGAGAAAACACACTGGCGCCGATGGATGCCTACGCCGATGCCAGTCGATGGCACGTCGCCTGGACGCCTCGATCTATCGTCGTGTACGTGTCGCGTCGATGGTGTGTGTAAGTACTCCGTAGAAGTTTGTTGAGAGGGCCTGGGGCGACAATTAAGTCAGTGAGTGATGTGTGTGCTCGCCCTGAGTCGTAAACCTTAAACTTGTAGGCGAAAGATAAATCGAACCCCAAAGTCATAATTACGGAAATTGGCACTGCAAACTTGTCAATCCTAAACCCTGAACATATTTTCCAAATTACTAATCCTACTGACAGCACTGGCCCGCTTGTCATATTTATCTTCAACCTTCACCCATAAACGCCCGACAAGGAACCCCATGACGGCCGGCGCTCCGGCTTGGTACAGTGTCGAGTTTGACTTCATGCATGGTGTGTGCGCGTGTGCATGACCTCCAGGTTACACGAGCTGGAGCTGCTTAATTTCCAGGCGGCCGTGACAAGCTTGGCCTGGTGCCCACCAGCGTTGGAGCAGTGCAAGAACAAGCGAAGTCAGGTCGTTCCATTCGTCTTTTTCATGATGGCATGCGCTGGATGAGAGGCCCAAGCAGCCCTCGAAAAGCCTGAAGATGAGGCGTCCCAATCTCTCTCTCTAAAAATATCTCACCGATGGCCACCAATCCCCTCTGCGCCCTGCCCTCTCCCCTAGCGCAGCTCCCTATGACGGCCACTTAGAAAGTATGTTGTAAATTGGTATGAGTTCGCTTCCAAAAAAAATCAGATTTTTCTATTTTTTTACTATTTTATAAATATGGTTTAATATAAGAGGAGCATATGAGGTCAAAGTGGATTTCTGTTATTTTTTCTTATGCATTGTTCATTTATTTTTACATGATATTTTAAATCCAAACTTTTTTAACAGTTTTAAAATCCAAACCATTTGAAAAAATGAACATTTATGAAATCTGAACCATTTTAAGAAAAGAACATGATTTTTTATAAATCTAAATGAACATTGTTCAAATCTGAACCGTTAAGAAATAATTTTCAAATGTGAACCATTTTCAGGAATGTTTTAATAGAAAATTTGAACATTTTTAAAATCTGAAATACTTCTAAAAATAAATATGTTTCAAAGTAAGCGAAAATACAAACTGAAACAGAAAAAAGGAAAGAAGTGGAACAAAAAGCAAAAAAAAAAAAAAAAACAGGAAAAAGAAAACAAACAGAAGAAAAAATGAGAACAAGGAAAAGTAGCCCAAAATGGGAAGTTTGTGTGGCCTAGGCGGTGGCGGTGCTTCATCCTGCTAAGGCAAGATATGTCAGGGAGAAGTAGAGAGCTGAAACAGATACGTGAGGGCATGTATAATGGGGTGACGTTAGTCTTTTCTTAGCGTTAACACATGGGATATTTGTCTAGTTGGAGGAGAGAATTAGGAAAGGGAGGCTGCCTTGCCTTAGCTAGAGATGATCTCTTACGAAATAAGAAGGCTAATTTCACCATTGTACCATTTGTCTTCTCTTATAAGTACAATTTCCTAGTAAAATATAATTAATTATCATTAATTGCTAAGTATGACAATAAGAGATAATGCATTATACACCTTATAATGCATTATCTAAATGATGTGGATAGTTAAGAAAAGGCATGCCTCTCTACCATTGTAGATGCCCTGAGTCTTCAAGACCCATACAAGAACTAGGCTGTTAATCCTGAGATTCCAGCCCAGCCACCAGCTTAATTGTTCTTTCAATTTTCGAACTCAAAGCCCCGGCTACCACATTAAAATTAGTACTCCGCATCTTCACTAATTTTTCAGCTGAATCACACTCCTACAATCCTACATTCTTTGTATAAATTATTTAGCTGTTAAAAAGAGAGAGAAATTATCAACGCCCGCTGCGAGAACAACATCGGACAACTTTGTTTACACCCACTCATCCTCGATCCATCTCCATCTCCGAGCTTAAGCTCTGACGGTGATGCCTGGAGAGCTTCTCCCGGGCAGCTCACCGGGCCAGAATCAATGTCGTCATAATGTACAGGCTAGCGCGCGCAGCCTTGCCTGCGCGCCTACAACTAATTAATTAGCTAAGCTACATCTTCACCTCGCTCGCGGCAGCGCGCCGGCGCCCGGCACCGCTCTTGAGCCGCCTCAGCTCGACCACCACGACGCTGATGTTGTCCTTGCTGCCGCGGAGATTGCGAGCTCAGCGAGGAGCGCGGCGGCGTCTGCGGCGGTGCGCCCGGCAACGGACTCCGGGAACGCGGCGGCCAGGTGGCCGTTGAGGCAGCTCCGTGCGACCCGGCACGCCAGCTCGTTGGACACCACGTCCCAGAGGCCGTCGCTGGCGAGGACCAGGAACTCGTCCTTCTCCGTCCGCTCCACCGCCGTCACCTCCGGCTCCGCGCATACGTACGGCTTCAGGTAGTAGTCCCCTGAGATCAAGGAATCCAGAGTAAGCTTGCTGATCAAGACGGGTAGATAACATGTCTTACTTATCAGTGTCAGAGATGGGACAGTTAAGTGACATTACAACATGGACTACGCTGCTACACTGGATTGGAAAGGATGGAAATAGGAAGTACCTATGGATCGAGAGGTGGATAGAACTCCTAGAACACGGGATCCGTTCCAGTTGATCACCCGGCCGCCCGCTGCTTCCACCCTTTGCAGCTCGTCTGGCCGATCTGGCTGCCATGGCAGAGTAAACTTCGTTACAAACGAAAACTTGTGCTGAATATTGTTGCAGACAAATGTGATGCTTTGCAATGGAACTAGAACTGACAGATTAGCGCTGCATTTGCTAGTTGACCATAATAATTTGAACCACTGAACCAAACAGCCAGCAGTAACATTCGTTCAGTGCACACGAATTTTGTGGCGACAACAAAACAATTTTGGATCTTTAGCAGATCTGAACCTCTATATGGTCCATTTCTGAACAAATGAAGTGACACTGACTGACAGGGCCAACTTCTCATTTGCATCCAGGCAAGATAGTACCAGATCTGAACCTAACTGAAGATCACGTGGAGTGCTAAACTTCGATAGCATTGAACACACGACAAGTCGACAACAGGAGTAACACATGGCAGCTCCTCGACCTGTCCGAGGTAGGACGTAGGAGGAGTACGCGTAGAACTACACTAGAGTAAAGATTCCGTGGCACGTGTGTGGCGTGTACCTTGTGGTCAGTGGAGAGCGGCACGGCGATGCCGCCGCGGGAGAGCACGGCGCGCGAGTCGCCGCAGTTGGCGACGACGATGCGGCGGCGCCCCACGACGGCCACCACGGCGGTGGAACCCACGGTCCGGGAGCGCGCCTCGTCGACGTCGGCGTCCGCGCCGGCCGCCGCGCCCCCGACGACCTCGCCGTCCACCCTCGCGAAGCTGGCCGCCATCGCCTCCTTCCACCCCCGCGCGGTGTCGGCGCCGGTGCTGCCGAGATGGCGGCGCAGTAGCTCCTCGGCCAGCACGACGTGCATCCGGTCCCTGCACGCCTCCGCCACCCGCGACCCGCCGTGGCCGTCGTACACCGCGAAGAACTTCTCCTCCCCGCTACCGTGTGCCGGGGCGTCCTCGCCCGCTGGCGGTGCTAGGAAGGCCGGCGCGACGGCTACGGCGTCCTCCATCTCCCTGCGCCGTCCGATTACGGACACGGCGCCGTGCGACAGGCACGCCGGCGGGGGCCAGATCCCGTCGAACGACGAGTCAGAGGTCGCGCCGTCGTCCGTCCCGGGCCGGACCTTTCTCGCCTCCGCATCGTCCTGCCCGGACGTTTTCCGGCCGTGCCGCCTGAGCTCGAGGCGGCGCCGACGCCGCGCGGCCCTCACGCCGCCGTCGTCGTCCCCTGCACGACCTTCCGCACGAGCCCGTCGTCGCCGTCGCACACCGGCTGCCTCATGGCATCTCCCTCCCTGGGTCTCCGGTCCGGAGATGAAAGCAGAGGAGGCCACGGCGGAATGCGGGGCCGGTTAAATACGGCCAAAGCCGAGGCCGGAGGTAGAGCTGGAGCCGGTGGATTCGAAACGGACGGCCGGATGCGTGCCAGCGCTGGGGGTGTCGTACCGGGACGTGGAGGCGGGTCACTCGTCGGTGGAGCTCGCAGTGCGATACCGGCTACCCGAGATGCCGTGCGGTCGGTCCATGAGCAATGCGATGCTGTGGCAGCTGCGCAGGCGCTGGCGTTTGTGGGCAAGGCGCATGGAGGGAGTTGGGCTGTTTGGACCACCCGGTAAGAGGTGGGACCGAGGTAGGGGGTTACGTGGAGGGAGAGAGGGGACAAATGTTAGGGGCACGAGCCTTACGTGCAGGCGCAAGGAAGCACGACGACTGTTGTTTGGTCAAGCAAGCACATCGTCTGCATCGCCTCGGTTGATTTTATTCCGAGGATGACGATGTCTCGCAAAAGTAACCACGGCGACGCCGCAACTCCCTCCCTCCCTCCGTGGCAGGGAAAGATGAAATGAAATCAACAGTGCCACCGCAACTCCGTGCAGAGGCCGGGAGTGAGAGCAGAGCAGCCGCCCAAACGGCCGCCAAAATCCTTTCGGACATGCCGGACAGAAATCGGCTCCCACTCGTGACGTCTAAACCTGAAAATGATTCGGCGTAGTCTATTTTTCTGTCCGGCACATCCACCCCAAGCCCTCATCTTGGGAGTCCTCGGGCGGCTCCGGACGCAATGAAGCGCGTCGTGCCATCTGCCTCCGACGCGTGGGCCACGCTGTCATTGAGACACGGACTATATGTCTCGTCGTTTTCTCATCTGATTTATTCCTGCCGACTTTCCTCGTCGCCATGATCTTCAACGCCGTTGCCGGCTCCATCTTCCCCCGATTCGCACCCGTTGGACGTTGGCGCCGCCTTTGGCTACCTCTCGCCCGCCCCTCGCATTACGTCGCGCCTTCGGTTTCTGGCCCGCCGGCTATAGAAGACTCCGGCACCGACGACCTCCCGCGACCCGCCCTGCCTGCAAGGTGTTCGGCGGAATTACTGGTACGCCTGGTTTTCGACAGAATTGATGCTATGCCGGCGATCGAGATATTGACCGATCCCCTTTGCATTGCAGATGTATAGCGACGACGAGTTGAAGGGCGTGATGCTGTTGGAAGAAGAAGAAGCCATCGCCGAGGAGGAAGATGAGAATGTAGCAATCCTCGCATGTCTTCTACAACTTCAAACCGACAAGTCCGCCACTGTCGCACCAAAACGAGGAGGCACCTCGTTCGAAAGGAAGAAGACCAAGCCGAGGCAGAGAATGGAAAGCCATTGCATGCTAGTCTCTGATTATTTTGCCGATGTTCCAGTCGTCATCGCCAAGGATTTTCGTCGACGCTTTCGGATGAACCGTGGATTGTTCAACGACATCGTGCATGCTGTGAGGAGTATGATCCATGGTTCAAGTTAAAAAGGACACCGTGAGAATGATTGGTTTCTCATCCATCCAGAAGTGCATTGCTGTCATGAGAATATTTGCATATGAAGCACCTGCAGATGCTGTAGATGACTACCTACGCATGTGAGTCCACAGCTATCAAGTCGATGTACAGGTTCTACAGGGCGGTGGTTGCTGTGTTTGGCCCGCACTATTTGAGAGGACCAAATGAAGAAAAAACAGCTCGGATCATGGAAGAGAATGCAGCAAGAGTATTTTCTGGAATGCTTGAAAGCATAGACTGCATGCATTGGAGATGGAAGAATTGTCCATTTGGTTGGCAAGGGTTGTACAAAGGAGGCCACAAAGGATATTGCAGTGTGGTACGTGAAGCTGTGGCCGATGATGAACTATGGATTTGGCACGCATTGTTCGGCATGGCAGAATCATACAATGACATCAATGTGTTGCAACGCTCTCCTGTGTTCGCGAAGCTCGTTTAAGGCCATGCTCCACCTGTCAATTATAAGATCAATGGCCACCAGTACAACAAAGGATACTACCTAGCCGATGGCATCTATCCAAGGTGGGCAACGTTTGTGAAGAGCATTTCCAACCCTCGCGGCAACAAATCTTGTCATTTTGCCGGTGAACAAGAGAGTGCCAGGAAGGATGTCGAGCGGGCATTTGGAGTGCTGCAGCAAATGTTTCTATCGTTCGGTATCCTGCTCTGACATGGTCGAATGAACAGATGTGGGAGGTGATGAATGCGTGTGTGATCCTGCACAACATGATCATCGAGAGTGAGCGTGATAATCCGGTGCATGATCATATGCCATTTGACTTTCAGGGTCCTCTCGCAGATGTTGATCACGACGTGCCGGCTAATTGCATATGGAGATTCGCGATGAAAATACTCATCATGCACTCCAAACTAATCTAGCGGAGCATTTTGGGACGCGACGGGCATGGCAGCGGCAAAACCGGAAGAGCAAGATGTTTGAGATGTAATTTTGTTTTTAAGCTAATGTGAACTTTATTTTATGTGTTTGAACTATAAAACATTATGTATGTTTGATTTTAACTTATCAAAATATTTAAATTACCTAGAAAACCTAATTTGGGAAGCCGGTTTGGACGTCATGATTGGGGAGCGACGGCGCCCAAATTTAGTAGATAGTTCGGACGGATCCAAATGGCCCGTTCGGTCCAAATGGCCCATTCGGAAGGTCTTTGATGAGCCATTTCGGCGCAATGAGTGGAGATGCTCTGACGAGGGCTTCTTTTTTGCCAGAAAATATCTTGGTAGAAGGAGAGGTGGCAGAGTTCCATCAATAGCTTTTCCCTCTGTTCCGTCGGGGGCGCGTGGCGCAACATCTGCGCGCCAGGGCGCGTGGTTCGAGGCTTCTCACCGCCACGGATGCCTACTACGGCGGCTCCGGCTCCCGTTCAAATGGAAAAGCCGCGCCGGAGGCTGGGCCTCGAAACTCGCGCCTGGTTTCCGGCCACTTCATCACTCACTGCTCGGCAGTTCGCGTGCGCGTGCGCTACGGACGGGGCCGGGGGCGACGTGGAGCGCTGCCCCAATCCCGATGCTGGAGCGTTCATGTCCCTAGCCTACCAAAAGCTAGCGCCATAGGTCCGCCCACAGCTAGCTAGCGATCTCGATCTCGATCTCTCTCGCTCCTGCTTCTCTCTCTGTGTGCCGACGTGGTCTCCTCGCACACGCCGCTCCGGGCAGGGACACGGCGCCTGGTACCGGAGTACTATGCACGAACTCGCTGGCGAAACACGGGCCACCGCGTGTCCCCGGCGCCGCGCGCCGGCTCTGAATTCTCGGAAGGCCGGGGACCTCGCTGCTTCGACGTGTGCTTGCAGCGACCGGTCACGGCAGAGCGTGGGACTCAACTGACCAAACTGATCTTGCTGCAGCCAGCACGAGGCATCCAGCGCGTGGCAAATGTTAATAACTCAAATCAGTTCGCTCTACTACACTAGAGCGAATAATTATACCGACGGGTGTTTCTCGTCAAACCTCATTATACCGAGCTGCTTCATGGTCAAAATCTTATTATACCGAGCTGCTTAATGGTCATCCAAGATACTCCGTATTTGCGAAAATATGTATGAAAGTTAAAGGTTGTTTTTTAATGGTTCTGACATAGAAAATTATCATTTTTTTTTGCGTAGAATCTATAGGGCTTTATTCAGCAACAACAGCTCCTGCATCGTTAGCGAAAATGCTGGCAATCAGACGAGGCATCATTTGACTAAACGAAGATCGATAGGGTGTAAAAATACGTTTTCTGTGACATAGACGAGTCTGTGGAGCACCTGTTTATCTCTTGTACTTTTCCGCGTGATATTTGACGTTTGACGCATTTTACTTTTAACGTCTACCCACCGTCTAGGGCAGCGATCATATTTGCTAGCAGGCTGAATGGGGTAGATAAATAAATCAAAAGAGCTTACAAGGATTGGCGTGGCGGCAATCCTTGTGGGCAATCTGAAACTACCGCACTGACATTATATTTAACAAGGCGCAATCTACTCATTATTTTTCCAGGTTATCAATAAGGCGACCTACTGAATACACAAGTGGTCATTTCTTCTCCTTGCGGAGCGGCGTGGTATCATGGATACCGGTTGTACTCACATGGTGATAATCGTACGAGCTATCTTCTGTTGGGGTCGGTGGATACATTCAAAGAAGCTGATGGATAGAGATTTTTTTGAGTGGTTGATTTTTATATCCACATTCATACTATACAATAAATTGCGGATCCGCAACCCATTTCAAGAAAAAAGTACTACACTAGAAGTACTCAGCAACTCCAACTAAATTGTTTTAGCTTAATTTGATTCGATAGGTACGGTGGAGTACGGCCGGTATCGAGACCTGGCGAAACGCCACGCGTGTGCACTCGGACAACACAAGCAGCAACGGGACCATATATACGTGGCTACCTAACATTATTAAAAATAACCTGCCAAAAAAGTTGTATTCCAGCTAGCTAGCGGCGCTTACGTGGTCGAGAGTTATGGAGTAGAAACGAGGATAATATAAACCTCCCAATCGACATAGGAAGGCCCATGCATAAAACAATCTGGCTCTGCAATTACCTATGCTCCTCATAGTGCGTGCTGCATTTGTATATAGACGAAAGAACGTACGAGAGCTCTCTTACGTATGGGGCGTGCCCTCCTGATCAAATCATTCTCCTCTGGTTCCGACCATCTGAGCTAGGTTACACCACCAGACATGCAGTGCACGTTCCATTCACTACAGGAAAACGGATAGTTGCCTACGGCTAAATATATGCCGACGGCATTTTGTCGGGGCCGTCGGCATATATGGTTGTATGCCTACGGCTTTATAAAAGCCGGGGCCGTCGGCATATATGGTTGTATGCATACGGCTTTATAAAAGTCGTCGGCATACGTTTGACCGTCGGCATATACTTTGTATGCCTACGGCTTTTTAGAAAAGCTGTCGGCATACGTATGGCCGTCGGCAACTATGTTGTATGCCTACGGCTTTTCAAAAAAGCCGTAGGCATATGTTTGACCGTCGGCATACAAATCTGCATCCGTTACCAAGCTGACGGCGCCGCCTATACGCCAACGGCCATCTTATTTAGGCCGTCGGCATACAACTTTTTTCCCAAATAAATAATCTGTGAGTTTATATGTCTACGTCCTTTTGTGAAATAATTTTTGAAAAGTTTGTCAAAACTCAAGTTTATCATTTTTTCTAGCAACTAATACACATAAAAGGACTCCAAGCCAAAGGATTTCTTTTTTTGAGTATTTGTTCACTTTCTTTTATTTTTTTGAAAAAACGGTCAAAATGGCCGCCATGTCTATTCATTGAAAGGGGTCGAATTATTCAAAACTATCGACGGTTCTGTGATATAACCACTACTTGTGTAACTTAAAATTATTTTTGTCAAATTTTCAGAGCAAACTATCACACACTTGTAGTTCAAACCTTGTTCCCCATATCTACTGAACCTTCTTTTGGCATAGCAGTTTTCGTGGACCAGACAACATGGAAAATAGCACAATCCTCAAGCTAAGTCTTCCCTTCTCATTCTGCACTTTAACCGGATTTAGAACATACCGCTTCATACTATAGACAATAAAAAAATACGAATGAATAAGGTGCAGACCTCATATTTAATGGTGACAGATCAGCCTTGTTGACAACCAGCACTGTTCTCTTGTGTTCATCAATTTCCCTTCGCATAACCTAGTATGAAACCCAAGTCATAAGGACGCGAAAACGAGGGAGGATTATCAATAAAATACATTACGCACAACACTTTATTTTGTTCCCATGAAAGCGCAACAATGTGCTCAGATTGACATGACCCATATTTCTAGCACAGAGGGAACATGGCAAGCTTTCAAATAGTAGCGTGTTACTACAGCTAAGCAATCAGCGTGCATACACATCAACATAAGAACACTATTGTAGTTCATGTGAATTATAAAAGTCATAAACATCATGCTTGCTGGAAAAACTCCAGGTAAAAAAGGGTCAGTTTCTGCTGAAAAACTACATGCACAAGCAACGGACTGTGCACAAAATGTATATATGAGCAGATTGCTTTGTCGAACCTAGACGATAGCTTCTGCTAGGAAACAGAACTCACCTGTGGTAGATCATGCAAGAAATGAATTCCTTCCCCCAACTTTTTGAGATCACTAATGCAAATGGTGAGCATATAGATGCTGTTGCAGCTAAGTTAAGGAAGACCATTATTTGCAAAAAAAAAAAAAACCTCTCCTGATCAAAATTAACCTCCCCTGATCCATTACTTGATCAAAGACAGTGAACAGAGACATTGTTGCCGCGGTAACACTCAGATATTTACAGGTGAGTTCCTCACCATTTGGTCTTTCCGTCTCTATTTGGTCAAGCGAAATAATTTTCAGTTAAGAGAATCCGTCACATATTTACAGATTCTAACCTTTGCTCTAGAAAATAAGATGACATAACCATGTTGATGTCCAGAATGTCATGTGTTCTCTGCAGCCGATTAAAGGGGCTATGTTACCAGCTTCTGATAACCAAGGTATGGATCACCAATAGTCATCACATGAGCATACTCCGTCTTCTATACAGTGAAACCGAACAGTATCCCTTACAACTATTCTTCTTGCAGTCACAAGGGATATGAGCTTGATAGCAACATGGCAATCATCACATATCCTAAGATTTTTCATTATACGGATAGTTGCTCCTTCGGGGCTGTGAAGAAGGCCAAATGCAAGAGCCATTTTCTCGCTGTGATACATAAGATGCTCTTCCTTTTGTTCATCCTCAACATCATGTAGGACAACTCCGAAATTCGGGATATATCCGATCACTTTAATCTGGTCTATCAACTCTTTGAGCTTTCTGGTGATCTGGTCTATCCATTGGTGATTCTTGTCCTCTGATGTGAAAACATGGACCTCACTTCCTACTTGAATCCAACTAACACCAGGCTCTTTCCTAACACCCCTCTCTCTCATCAGCTTCCGCACCTTGACAACACCATCCCATCGGTTTGCTTTTGCATACATGTTAGAAAGCAAAACATAGGTTCCAACATCACTGGGCTTCAACTGAAGGATCTGTTCTGCTACTCGATGACCGAGACCATAGTTCTTATATACCTGGCAAGAACCTAGAAGTGATCTCCATGCAACAACGTCTGTGCCGATATAATTACTCAATATGAATTGTTCTGCCTCATCTAGCCGTCCAGCTCTGCACAGCAAACCAACCATGCAAGTGTAATGCTCTTTTCCAGGTTTTATTCCCATTTCCTTCATCATAATGTTCAAGTAGTACAATCCTTCGTCTACAAGACCCAACTGAGCACAAGCTGACAGCACCCCAACAAAGGTCACATATGATGGGGCTTCTTCAGCAACCAACATATCATGAAATACAGACATGGCTTCTCTCGCAAGACCATGATGAGCATAGCCTATTATAATTGAATTCCAAGAGACCACGTCACGGCATGGCATAAAAAGGAAGACCTTTCGTGCATCATGGATGCTGCCACTTTTGGAGTACATGTTAATGAGGGCATTACAGACAGGCAGAGCACCCCAATGCCCAGATTTCATAGCAGAGGCACTAAGTGCATTTCCATTTTTCAAGGCTGCAAGACCAGCACAACTGTTGAGAGCCACAGCGTAAGTGAACTCATTTGGTCGGACACCTTCCATTTCCAAGTCTAAGAACAACTGCATTGCCTCTTCAAACATCTCATTCTGGGTATACGCAGTCATAACCGCTGTCCAAGAGACAACATTCTTTTCCGGCAAAACCTCAAACGCAGAATGAGCATCACAGGCGCAGTCACATTTCCCATACATATCAACCAGCGCACTCCCCACGTACACATTCAGCTCGAGCCTCCTCTTCAATGCCTGGGCATGCACTTGACGACCAAGAACCAACTCTTTGGTGCTAGCACAATGCCCAAGAACTGCAACATACGACACATGATCCCACTGCTCAACCTCTCCGGCCATGCTTCTTACAATACTGTTGGAAGAATCATATTTGCCCTTATCAAGAAACCCATTTATCATCGAGTTGAACGCAAACGCATTGAAACCAGATATATTCTCGAACACCTTCACCGCGTCCTCCATGTGCCCACACTGGCAGTACATATGCAGCACCGCGTTGCAGACATAGGGGTGCTCCGCCAGCCCAGACTTGAGCGCATGCCCGTGGCACTGCCTCCCCATGTCATAGCTCCGGACATGGGCCGTGGCGGACACGGCGGTCGAAAGAACGTACTCGTTCAGGCTGAAGTCGGCCGCCCTGAGCAGAGCCAGCGCGTCCCCGTGGCGCCCGGAGGAGGCGTAGCCGGACATGAGGAGATTCCCCGAGACCGGGTTCCGCGAGGGCATTGCGTCGAACACCTGGCAAGCGAGGCCGAGGCGGCCGCACTTGGCATAGAAGGCGATGAGGTGGTTGTGCAGGACGACGTCGAAATGGGTGGCTCTAACCATCTGCGCGTGGACTGCCTTGGCTGCGGAAAGCTCGCCGGCGGCCGCCGCTGCGCGGAGCACGGCCACTGCTGCGTGCCGCTGGAGAGCGGCGCCGCCGGGGCTAGCCATGGGAATGAAGCAAGGCTAACGAGTAGAAAATTTGCGACCAACGCCTAGACTTTTCAGGTTTTGTGGTCAGGGAATGCTGCCTACTGTCGGCCCATCTACGGTACAAGGCCCAATTGCAGTTTGGAACATACTTGGGCCAATTAAACGGTAGATACAAGCTACATATCTCCATTGCCTAAAAAAAACTATATATATCTCCAAAGGCGCATTTCATTTTTTTTATACACTATCCTAAATACTTGTATTTTAAAAATTCCCTTAATATTGTATAGTAAACCCTTTCAATTTTTTGTATTATTAAATGATGCTCATCTGTTTATATTTTTTGAACCCCTTAAAAATTTGTTTTTTTCAAACAAGTCAAAAAATATGCCCCAAAAAGATGCATATCCATCCACAAGTAACTTAAACTATCATGATAATTCATATTCTAGTGGTATCAGTGCATCACATTCTCTGGTAGTCTCGTGAAATCTATCCAAAAAGCTAAGGGCAAAATTTCTCTTTAAAAAAAAGAAGAAAGCAATATAGGCATTGGAACTATTTTATCAATAATCCATTGATTAGATATATCAGTATTTCGACTAATCTTTCCAGCCATCTTTGGTCGATTTCCTTGAAGCCAGACCTTTCGATGATAGGTTAGGCATTGAATTTGACGGTGTCGATGGTGCCTCCTCATCATCCCAATCATCTCCCCAGTTGTCATCCCACTGGTCAGCCTGATCAGTTTCTTTCTTCCCTCCAATGGAAACCGGTAGCTCTGGTGCCTCAAGCTTCTGGTACGCTGCTGGCCCACTATCTTGCTTGCGGGCCTTTCGAAGTTTGATGCATAAACCCACCAGTCCAAGGAGAACAAATACAGGCACCACCATATAAGTTGAAGTAAGCCTCATTGGTATTACTCGGCCAGCGCTTCTTTTGACTGCAGTGTGAAGATTGATTCTGCAAGTTTCTTCTGCGACTTTGAGAACTATAGTCATGTCCTTCATGGTATCACTTACAGAAACAGTCACCTGTGTCTGATTATATATTTATAACAGAAGAAAAGAAGATCAGCACAACACTCAAAAACGGTATGAACAGAATGTCAAATATCCAGTTTTCGATAAAAGTTCATATGAGTAAAGGTAGCAGTGTTAACACTGCCAACCCAGAGAGACAATGTTAATTAGAAAATACAATACTAGAGCTATGCCTGAATGTAAATCAAAATATGCATACTATACTGCAAATCATGTGTGATATACCACTCATGATCAATGATGTCACAACAGACAAACTGAACTTTCTTTCAACAAATCGGCATGAGCACTGTTTTGAACAGGAACGGGCAAAAAATATTTAACTTGCTGCCAGGCTGTGCAAGGGAAAGTGCAACATTCATAAGCTTTTTGGACAAACTTCGACAGCATAATTGACAAGAAAAGGGCATTTCTTCTGAAATACTCCACGCAAAAGCAAAATACTGAGATATTTCATATGAAAATATTAAGCCGCAAAAACCATAAATAAATATGGTCCACATTATTATACCTCATTGTGACCGTTTGCTTCAACATGAACTGTATCTTCAGCTAAAATGACATAATCTGGAGCCATTATGCTAACATCAAGTGGGTTTATGCCTTTGTTGTCCATCAAAAGGGATAAAGCTGATGAATCTGGTTTCAACTGTAATAAGTTAGATATCTGCAAAGGGTTCAAAAAACTACGCGGAGTACATGTAAAAAACTTTAGAGAGCTCAGAATGAAGAAATATCTTGGCCGAACCCATTGTCTCCACCCCGTGGAACTAGGGTCATCAATTAGCAGCCCTAATTTTGGCTACACATTGACAGTAAGCAAAACTATAATTGACAACCTCTTACTGTCATGCGAAACCACTTGTGTCAATTGTCGAATTCCAACACTACCAAATTATGGTACTGCCAACTGTGGCAAGGTGAAACCAAATTACAGTGCAAATATGTATCGAGCAAATTGAACCACGTGCTTTTTTTTCCAGCTGAGGTAGATCTAAATTTTTGCTTAGTGGCACCTCCAATTAAATCAAACTGTCAGTTGAGTGACAACAAAAGACAGGTGGCAAAGCTCTATGTAGCATGGTTAACCAAGTTTCGTATGCCCAACATGGATGACCCCAGCAGTTATATCTTCTGATGGTAATTTTGGAAGCATAACTGACTACTTTTGAACATCACACTGATACTTAATGAACATTTTTTTAGTTTAACTGCCATAAGACCATGGCAAGCATCCAGCAGGTCTCTATGCATGACAGAAGCAAGATAAGGGACTACTCAGTACTTGCAACCAGAGAGTAAAGAAGATTACTGGAAAATCACCTCCAGAGACTTTCAAGCAGGCGATGAACTTCTTAGTTTCAATGAGACATCTGTGGGATGGATCACACTCGCCGATAAGAGGATCCTGCAAAAAGTCCGTCGATGATATTGTTGTCGTGTTGTTATCTTTGCCATTTCGCTTCTCTGATGGCTCATCTCTTCCCGTGCTAGTCCCTTCTTCCATGGAATTACTCGTCTTAATATTCTCAGCAATGACGTTCTCGAGTCCCCCTTCCTTGTTTACTTTGTGTCCCCTGTTAGGATTCGTCTCACCATTCTGCCCTGTTTTGCCAGCGCCTGAATCTGCTACAGCGCTAGTACCATTGCTTGTCCCTGCTGGTAGGGCACCAGTGCTATCCTGAATTTCAAGAGAAATCAACGGTGTCAAAGAAAGAAAAAAATAGCATCACTGTTGGTGTAATGCCTTTTAACTGTCTCAAATTAAATTTGCATGGCAAGTGCTTCACTGGATAGCCAGTGCAATGATTAGCAACTGTCTGAAATTAAGTTTTTCCATGCAGCTGCGTGGCCAATTTCTCATTCAGTCCAAATATGTCTACCAACACAATTTGATCTAGTATTGATGCAGCATTTCTATTTTAGAGACAACACCGCGTTGAATCTCGCACGCTAAACATAGTGACCAGGATATGTATGTACGCGAGATGAAATCCAGCTCTCTGCGTTCTCACATCACAGAAACAGAGCTTCCTCCAGATCGCGTGAACTCACTGTAAGACACACGATGCAGTGCAGGGGACGGTGCCCTGCTCAGAGTGAAAAGAGCGACGGAGCCAGCCGAGCTAGCGACTCTGCTCTAATGGTTTGAGGGAGGGAGGGAACCCTGACCTCTGCCGCTGCTGCTGCGACGGCGGCGGCCGAGAAGGCGAGCAGGAGGAGGAGCGCCGCTCCCCGCCGCATCACCGCGGGCTGCTTGCGCCGGCGGGCAGATGGCGCCGGGCTGGAGATCTGGAGTCGGGGCGATTTGGTGGAGACGGCGAGAATCCACGGGAGGAGACCCGAGGGGAACTAGACGGCAACTCGAGGACACGAGGGGGAATAATACTGGGGATTGATAATAAACACGCGAAAAGAAAAGAAAAGAAGATGAAGGCGGCCGGCCGGCAGGCAGGAAGCGTTGGCATGTGGCACGCTGCGATGAAGCTTGGTTGAGTCGCACGGCCTTTTTTTTTTCTAATGTTCATACTTGTATTCATACGGGAAATAGCACAATACAGAAACAAGTACACACGTAGAAAAGAGAGAGAGAAAACAGGGGACAGCGAAGCTTGTCCACTCCTTCTTCCACCTCGAGATCGACCGACGCCAGAGCCCAGCACCGCCGGAGACGATGACGGAAACCGCCGCCAAGAACGAACACCCTTGGAGCAGCAGAGCCCCTAGCCGTGAGGCGTTGATGAGCCGCAAGATCCTCCACCTCCGAGGAGCTGGAATTGAAGACGCTGAACGAGAATCGGCCGGGGGCGGCCCCCGAGCTCCAGCTGCACCGGATATGTGGCCAGCGCCACAGATCCCCCACCTTCTTGCCACGAACCTGCGAAGCCGCCGTCTTGAGTCCTCCCTCTCCGCCTCCTGCACACCAACCGCGAGACCACCACCGACGCCGGAGGCAACGCCAGCTCGGAGAAGAAGCAGCAGCCTTCCGCCGCCGTCGAGGACGACAACGGAACCGAGGGGAGACTGCAGCCCAGCAAAACGACGACGAAGGCCTCCCCATCTCGGCCCCGCCGCCCGAGATCCGCCGTATCCACACCCTATTCACACCACCGGAGCGCAGATCCGGGGATCCCCCATCCTCCCGCCGCCGGAGCGGCCGACGGAGGGTGAGGAATCCCCGGATACGCCGGCGGGCACTGGGAGAGCCGAGGTCGCCCTCGAGTCGCCTCTGGAGAGAAGAGGAGAGGAGGGGGATGAGTTCCAGAAATATCGCGTGTGGCCTAGGGCCTGTTTGTTTGCGCTGTGCTTTAGCTTCTACGTACTCCCTCCGACCCGAATTACTGTCCGCGGTGGTAATTTTGCGAAAACCCCCCTGCGTTTTTTCACCTGAAGTCACACCTCCCTCCTCCGTCTCCGCCCCTTCCGTGTCGGCTGCTCCTCCGTCTCTCTGCTCTTCTCCGCCGCCTCCTCCGTCTCCGCCCCTCCCGTGCCGCCTTCTCCGCCCCTCCCGCGCCGCCTCCTCGTCTCCCCCGTCTCTGCTCTTCCCCGGACGAGGGAGATCGAAGACGAAATCCCCCCAAGATCCCGCCTTTGCCGTGGAGGAGCTCGTTGCGGAGGCCGAGGAATCTTCCCTCGCCGGCACGGCCTCCGGCGCGCGAGCTGATGCGCGGGTGCGTCGACGGCGGTCACACGCGAAGTGCGGGCGGAGCTGCGGCGACACCGAGCAGCAGTAGCGGACGGCGGCGGTAGGTGAGGTCCGCTGCTGCCGCCCCTGTCTTCCTCTCACCCTCTCCACTTCTCTCGATCCCCTGTCTTCGGCAGATCTCGGCCAGTTCCGGCAAGCCCCAGCCCCTGTCTTCCTCTCACCCTCTCCACTACTCTCGATCCCCTGTCTTTGTCTTTCACTTTCTATTCAGCTTGGCTAATCCTTTCTTTTTTCATTGCTTGCAGGTTTAGGTTGCTGCTGCGGGTTCTTCCACGTTCTTTCTGCCTAGGCATTCAGCAATCCTCTCCCGTTAGCAGTTTGTCTGAGGAAAGACATCACGATTGAAGATGTCCAAGCAAGGAGAGGCTCCTCGCTGCCCACGTCTCACTTGGTAAGGTGGTTCTCCTTTCATTGCCTCGCTTCTGATGGTCTGGTTGCTGTAAAAATTTAAGGTTATGTAGCTCACAACATTGCTGTCACATGCATAAATTAGGCTATTATCTGATCCTACGGTGTCACATTGCTCTCTGTCCACCTGTTGAGTTCATGGTCTGGTTATGGTAGAGCATATGTTCATCACTGCGTGTGCAAGTAGTAGGCATTGTTGAGCGTTTATTGTACTCCTGTGACTATTATTTGTGGTGCAATTCAACAATAGAATTTACAACTCATGAATATCAATGTCAATGATGATGGCCATCAGAGGCAGCTAAATCTGAGGCAAACATGATTGCTCTCGTGTTGCAAAGCACTTATAATTTACAACATAATATACTCCACAATTGTTTTTCTCTAGTATCACATGCCAGCTAATTTAGGATGGCTAGCTGTTTGTTTTGTGCCTTCCTTGGCTTCTTGTATTGCCCTTCATCTTCTCCTCCTCTTCTCCTCTTGATCCTCTTCTTCTCCTTAGGCTTCTCTTCTTCTATTATTGGTTGTTTTCCCTTCCTCTTCTCATGCTTAGGCTTCTCTTCTTGTGCCTTCCTTGGCTTCTTGTATTGCCCTTCATCTTCTCCTCCTCTTCTCCTCTTGATCCTCTTCTTCTCCTCAGGCTTCTCTTCTTCTATTATTGGTTGTATTGAAGCTTCAAATTCGCCTATTTGTGTTTCCCGGATGAGATCAAGTTTCTGTAAATAGTAAACATAGTAAGATGCATCAGTTTATACCTATCTTAGAACAGATAATTACAAGCAATAAGACATTGACATACTCGACGCCTTGGAGTTTCCCGGAGTACTTTCTTTATTCGACGCCTTGGACGGATAATGCTTGATGGGTCGTTCAACCATGTGCCATACTCTTTTGCTGCAATAAATGTGTCGTCATCCACGATTACTTGGGACCTTCCTTTTCTCTTTGATGCTTTCTTTGCTTGTTTATCCTTCATCTTATCCTCCTCATTCTCCACTTGTTGTTTTTCATAGTCGGCTATTAGCTTTAAGGTTTCTTCATATAGTTTGCTATCAACCTCTAGTGTGTTAGACAGCTTTCCCTCTTTTATTAGCTTGTCCTTGCCCATGTGGGGTGGCTTATATGTGTTTCCACCTTGGTCTTTCATTATCTCCACCAGGACAGACTGCAATGTGACATACACTTTGCCAAGTGTCTTCACGTCATATGCATCGTAAGCTTGTTCGACTGTTTCTATCAGTTCTTTGAGAGTGTTAGGTGCACTCTGAAATGCCAAGGATTGGATGGAGCTGAAGAAGCAAAGATCCAAAACATTAACATCTGGCGAGTTAGGAGGTTGGAAAGTCAACCTAATATCCAGTCCTGAAGCTTTTACGGCGGCCAGAAATACAGGATCATCAGGCTGAACATGCGTTCTATCATTGTCCTGTTGTATCCATATTGTTCCCACATCTCCATCATCAGGCCACACTTCTACAATTGCTGGAATTACCTTCTCACAGAGGTATTCCCGCATGACGTCTCTAGTAACATTGAGGTTCTTTAGTTCCATCGTGCCTTTTGTCCTATACTTAGAGTTGTATTTGGCTGCATCTTCTGTGACAAAAGCCCAGATGCCTACCTTTCCGTCAAATGTCACATGTCCTTGCGCATCTTGTCTAGGTCTTGCAACCACAGTTAAGAACATCACCTTCCCGATGCAGTTTTTGTTATGGATAGTGCGAACTGGCTCTGGTTCTTCTCGTGTTAGGTAGTACGTCCTGTCTCGCTTAGTCATATCAAACCATTTTTCATCCATATGCATTATGTTCCCCATCTTTTGAACGAAAGCTTTGCTTCTAATATTGTTGTTTCATCGACCATTGAGATGCAATATATGAGCCTTCTAATTCTGTTTTCCAAACTTAGATGTGGTTTCAGGCTATTGATATGGCGCCTTAAATCGCCCCATGCCAACCTCCTTTGCAGTATTGCGAAAGGGATATCAAGGGACCTTGCCAGCCCCCTCAATGTACCCCTTTTGTTCAGTGCAACTTTAGGCACCCTTTCATCCAGATTAAGCTCTCTCCTCTTTCTTCCGCACCTGCCCTTCCGCTTATTTGAGAAACCAGGCACTTCATTTCTGCTCTCTTCATCTATGGCCTTCTTCCATATCTTCTCGACAGATCTAAGACTTATTCCCAAAAGTTGAGCCACAATTTCTTTATCCGCCTTCACCACGGGTCTATCTTTTCCTAGAGCTTTCAGTGCAATATATGATGCAAATTTAGAGCTCTCCGGCAGATCTTTATGGTGCCTCTGCACAGCAGCTTGTTGTTCTTCTTCTTCTTCTTCTTCTGGAATGTGAGCAGCTTCTTCTTCTTCTGGAATGTGAGCAGCTTGTTCTTCTTCTTCTTCTGGAACATGAGCAGCTTGTTCTTCTTCTTCTGGAGTATGTGGACTGAAGTTGAGATCCAGCTCTTGTGGAGGAGTTAAGTTGATATCAAAGAGGACCATCTTGTCCTATGGTGGACTGGGCAACCTGCAGAAAAGCAATTGAGGAGTATTTAGTTTCTCAGAAATTGATATAGGCAGCATAACCACAATACATATCAGTAAAAGTATAGCAATGTGTAAAATGTACATTATATTTTCAGGTTCCCTGTAAAGTGAGGAGTATTTAGCTGTCGATTCCCTGTAAAATGTGTTGTTCTTGTACTTACTGTAAATTGTGTGTAGTTTGAATGAACTAACTAGCACGCCTGAAGCTTCAGGTTTACACATGTAATCTTCAGAATTGAGCATGTCAGACTAGTTAGTGATTTTGTAGTTTAGAATTTGTCTTCTGATCCTCAACAGCTTCAGTCCTCCTAAAGTTAACTTGAAACCATTGTATCAGTGGTTCTGCTCTTATATTGGTTCTGCTCTTATATTCTCATACCCTGGACTTGTGAAAAATGCAGTGATTTGTCATGGACAGAGCACTTACAAGCAAAGGACTTGTTTTACATTGCCATTTAGCTGTGTACATTGTGGTTATTTTAAGGCACGCACCTCAGTTTACAGATGATAAGAAGTTAAACAGAAGATTTTCATGTTTGCAAACTAGATTCATCAAAACTCGGAAATATTTTGCAGCATCAAAAGAAACTTCATGTTCCCATGCTTGAAGGACAATTTATTCTGTATTTTTTACATAACTCAGCAGTGGCATCCTTTTTTGTTGACGGCTTAACTCTTGATGATTCCATAGACATAATAGCCACATAATAGACATAATGGCACCAAGGAGTCCATCAAGGGAGCCAAGACATGGTTTATGCAGAGGGCGCCGTTTGGGCCTGCTCTGGCTGAAGGTATCAGGCAGAGAGTGTTTGCTCTGGAGGATTCAGAGAGGCAGCTGCACATTGTTTTCCTGGTGAACGATATTCTGTTCGAAGGGTATGTTCTCATCTCAGCATCTATTTTGTGAATATAATTGCTCAACTTATGGCTTGTCAATGACTCAATGAACAGGTTCAGTAGCTATCAATTTGATCCCTAACACTAACTGCGTTGAACAATTTCAGTAAACAGATGAACAGACAACAATTTCAGTAAACAGAGAACGGGCGCAAGAGGAGTGGGGGAAGCGGAAGAGGGGCGGAGGATGACGGCGGAGGCGAGCTCGGTGGGAGTATGACGGCGGAGGGCTGGCCAGAGTCGGAGAACATCACGCACCTGGAGCGGAGCTCTGTGGGTGAGCTCGCAGCCCTCGCCGCCGCCGGCCGCTTCCACGCCTCCATCAACTCTGGCGAAGTCACTCCTCCTCTCCTCCCAGCCACCAGCCGCCTCCGTCCCCGACCTATACCACGCCCTCATCGCCGCCGGCCGCTTCCACGCCTCCGTCAACTCTGCCGCCTACCAGAGCGACCCGCAGGCCGCCTCCTTCCTCTGCACGTGGCCTCCGCGCTCGTCGTTGACGCCCGCGCCCCGCTCCGGCAGCTATCCCTCATCGCGACGCCCGCGCCCCGCTTCCTCCTCCCAACTTCGGGCGGAGCCGCCGCAGACACGCTCTCTCCGGCGAGTTGCGGAGTACACGAGGAAGGACTTGATTTTAAAACATTTTGAACTGGCGGGGGGTTTTTTGTAAAAAAAATTAAACAGAGTCCGCCCATTAATTCGGGTCGGAGGGAGTACTGTTTTTGGTCACTAGAATCACAAGCTTAGCCAAATATCAAATATTTAGAGCATCTTCGTTCGGGACGCCCAAATGGCCGCCCAATTTTTTTTGGGGCGGACAGAAATCGGCGAAAATGGTCTGGCGCGGCCCATTTTCTATCCGGCACGCCCACCCTACGCCCTCGTCTTGGGGAGTCCTCGGGCGGCCCCGGACGCAACGGCGTGCATCGCCACGTAGGACTCCGACGTGTGGGCCACGGCTGTCATTGAGACACGAGGCTAAGCGCGGCCTAGTCAGCCTTTATTAATGGCGGGCGGAATCTCGGTTTCCCAACCGGGTGCAGCGACGCGTCGCTTCACCTCTCTGCGGTGAGGAAGCGTCTGCGCCACGGCGGCGTCAATGCAAGCGAGCGCGCCTTTTGAAGTGTCGCCGTAAATGATGTGGCAGGCGGGCCGTTGGCTAGCCGGAGTTATGGCGAGCTCATACGTTCGCCTCCCCGGCCTCTATATAGAGCGGGCTCCTCGCCGTCTCCAGCACATCTCCTCTCCGCTCTCTCTATCCACAACCTATCCATGGCCCCTCCCCGGCGTGAGTACGGTGTTCCCTTGATGGAGGAAGACTTTCGCGTCTCCAGGCGGCGACGTCGGCCCGGAGGATCCGCCGGCGCGATCAAGCTATGAAAAACCATTTGCGCGACGCTCGCCTCCGCGCGTTCCGTCCGTTGGCGAACGACCACGAGGCGGGCTCCTCCTCCTCCCGCGCTCCTCCTCCTCCTCCGCCACCTCCTCCTCCTCCACCGGCAGACCTTCTCATGGAGGACGAGGCATGGGAGCTCATCCGCACCAACACACCGGTGCCGGCGAACAGCCGCCTCCCCGAGTGATGGGTGACGAACCCAGTGCACGTGTCGGTTGCCCCTCGGCTAACCGGGCAGGCGCGCCTCGATTACATCGAGAACAGCCAACCAACCCTCCCGCCGGAGCTCTACGACGACCCTCGGTACGCGACGGACTCGGTGTACTGGGACGGGCAGATCGAGCTGGAGTACACATACTCAACAACTTTATCGCCGACGAGCCTCCCGTGAGCAGGTTTGACTCCGACTCCGACGTCCTCAACACCTCCGACAAGGACTTTGCGGCCGGCATGGAAATGGAGAGGGTTCGCTACGAGGCGGCCGAGTTGGCTCGGCGCGAACGAGAAGAATGAGGCCGCGTGCAGCCTCCTCCGCCGCAACCTCAACAAGCAGCAAAGGAGGTTGATGGTGATGATGACGGCTCCGATGACTGGCCGCCGATGCCGGAGTGAGACCCAAGGCACATGTAGCGCGCCATCGAGGCAGACATAGCCTCCACCGCCGCCTGCGTCGCTGCCATCCGCAACCACCGGCTACCTCTACTGCCTCTGCTCGGGCTGCCGCCGGGGTCCTCTGGTTGCCGCCACGTTGGCCGGCGCCTGCCCGGGCTGCCAGTGCCCGGCGTGTCACCCTACCTACTAGATTTAGGTCTAGATTTTAGTTTGCATGAATTATGTTAGTTTTCAATGAATTTTCAATGAAATGTAAGCACTTTCCTATCAAATTTTGAATTTGAATAATATTTGGGCGCCGCTAGTGGGGAGCGACGGCGCCCAAAGGCAGCAGGTAGTCCGGACAGCGCCCAAATGGCCCGTCCGAAAGGCCTCTGGGCGGCCATTTGGGCACCGTGAGTGGAAATGCTCTTACAACCGGACTTATTTAATCGCTTGGCCAATTTGCACTGCAAGCCCAAAAGCTGGTCCGGACTCCCGCACTTCCCGTAGATTGTTACTTGAAAATTGAATTGGTATACGAAACTACCCTTCAAGTTCGAGTTATCTACAACGAATCCCGATCGCTGCTCGCGGGGTTTTAGATCTACCACGGAATTTAGTATCTGTTATGTACTCTACTAAATTGCTGCAAACTCTTAAGCACTAATTGTGACTCAAAATTACTTTCAACCAAATCTGCCCCTCCTCAAAAAAGGTTCAAAAAGGTGTGTTTGAGTGTTCTAATATAAGCCATTTCGAACGGCGGATTCAGAATCTCAGATGTTCAGAGAACGTCAGAAACGTCGACGCAAATGGCATATTCTGTGCCTATGGATAATTTCATAGTGTCCAAAAATGCAATAAACGTTTATTTAAATGGTTTATTTCATATGACTTGGCAGCTTTTGCGTTTCACGGCCTCAGATAAGGCAAAGTGAAATTACGTGATTATATGTTGAAATAAGCCAATATGAATGACGTTTGGTAGGGGTTAGATCCGGTTGAAAGTTTTCTCAGAGGCATATAGTGTCTAATAGTTTTGGCAAAAGGCCATTTAGAACAACCGATACCATAATTTATATATGACAAAAAATGAATATGATAGAGGAGAACACGAGCATGAGGAACATGGGAACTTTTCTGTGGTAGAGGAGAACACAGGGTAGAAGTAACATGAGGGAGAGAGTTTGGTTGAACCAAACCACAACGATGGACGTCAAAGTGCACGCTTTGAGCTCACGAGCGACATCGTCGAGATATTGCATTTTCTAGTGGCCCAATGGTCACTAAACTTCTCCAAGGGGTGTCTAGGGTCTTCAAGGGTCTACGTAAACAAGAATTATGCTGAAAGATTGAAGATCGCAATGCAAAGTTTTCCGAAAATCAACAATGACAAAGGATTCGATGAAACGACTGAGGACTTCCACTATCCATAAATTCCCATTAAACCCCAGTAGGTTTCGTTTCCTGTAAAGGGATGGCTTGCAAAGTTTGAGATCAATTGGGTTATGTTCATAGGATTATCAAAATAGGTTCAAAAGATGACCAAATTGCATGGTCATGTGTCTCAACTAACAGAACATTACTTGCCATGTTGTGTTAGGAAAGGTTTGGGCTATGCAGCCAAGTTTGACACCAAGGCAAGTCTTGTAGTTTTGGTTTTTGCCATATGATCATAAGAGGCCAATTTGCAAGAGTTGCATTTGGGTTCCTTTCATACTATATTGGGGTTATCTCTCCCGCATTGGGTGTACATTTGAAGGCTGGCCACTATGAGTAGGTTTCAGGACTAGGAGAAATGTCTAGGCCTAGGTTTGCTTTGTGGTTGCAAGTTGACAAGTTTTGGGGCTTACACATGAAGTACTAGATAGTTTGCTCAGAAATATTTCCCTCCAACATGAAAGTTGTTGTGAATGGTCTCAAAATCGTAAAACTGGATTGTCCGACAGTTTCGGAGGTACATAGGTTGGCCAAAATGGTTTTTTAACAAACAGGGCATAGCATAATTTTTTTAAATATTGCATTGGACTATGCAATATTTTCATGGGCATACTTTATAGGTAGCTGGGAGTCTCTAAGATTTTGGGTAGGCTTTATCAGCTAACAAAATAGGGGTCCCTTTATAAAGGGGAATAGACTTCAATAAATCCAATATTTAGGCTTTAAGTTTTATAGCGACAAAATCCAGATACAAGGCCTAACACTATACCTAGCCATGGGCCGGGCGGGGCCTATCAAAGCCCACGGTCGAAATCTTAGGCCAGGCCCATCTGACCTTCGGGCCTATAATTCAGGCCCAGGCCCTCCCATGACTAAAAAATCCCATCGGGCTTTCGGGCCTCGGGTCGAGCCTCTTCCTTAAAACGCCAATATGGAAAGCCCATGCGACCTTCGAGCTTAAATCTCAGGCCCACCCATGGATAAGCCCAGACCCTTGATTTTCGGGCCAGGTTTCCCATGTCTAATATACCTAACACCAATGAAAGAATATAATTTTGAGCTAGAAGGGAAAATGTTATCTAGGGTAGGGTTAAGACGCTAGTTCACATTAAAAAGTGATCCTAAGTTAGTTTCAGCGTCCACAACATCCTACCGAAAGAACAATATCAACTATGTTAGAGCTGTTTTTGGTTTCTAATTTTTGCAAACATAATAGACATATTTTTGTTTACTTCCCTCAATTAAAAGCCAAAAAATTAAATCGTAGTCAGTGTTGCACAAGTGCTGCTACGGAGCAATTATGATTAAAATGCTCTCATATTACCTCTTTACAGCCTGATTTCAGCAACATAATTAATGTAAAAATAGGTTCACAACTTTTCTACAATAAATCTTCAAATCTACAATGTACATCAACAGAGTTGTAGCAAATACACCTTGTCTGTGTAGTACTCTATATAGTTATGCAACAGTAGATTTAAGCAAACCACGAACATCAAATGTCGCAATTAAATTTGTGCGGAACTAGGGTTTGCAGGGCAGTACGTCTAGTAGAGCCAACTTGTGCAGATGTTCCAAAGATGACAGGCGGGTTCCGAAACCTCGCCAACATCTCCGGTGTGAAGGCCGCGGTTGAGAGCGGATTGGGAGAAACTAGTCAAGGCGGTAGTGGAGGCTGCCTTGCAACCGGCGGCGCATGCCCCCCCCCCCCCCCCCCCCCGAAGGTTACATGATGTTACGGAGGAGGTGCGCCATCGCCTCTCCTTTCCAAGGTGCGGCGGTGCTTCAAGATTTCTCCGGAGGTACCTCCTATCGGCGGTGTCGTGTCCCCATCGTCCGTACGTTGTCATGACAGGCCGTGCAGGGAGGGAAATGTGGAATATTGTTTTGGTCGGCGGCATCGCGTCCCCAGCGTCTGTATCCTGTCATGACAGCCCATGCGGGAAGGGAAATGTGGAATTATTGTGTTGCCAGATACCAGTTTGTTGCAAAGTGGTTGGTGGCGGACTGGCGGGGTGGCCACTGTGGATTCATCGGACAACTTTGGGGATCTTGATGAACGGTTGGGACAAAGATCGATTTTCGGTTTTTTGTCAGCCAACCTATGGTTAGCGTGTGCCTAAGAAAAAAAGGAATTCTAAAAAAAAAATCTCTGGCATAAAGACCGATGATGATGTCCTATATGACGTCACTCGCCTTCTAGAAGGCGACGTACAAACGTTCCTGCATGGCTTGCCCCAGCGTGGCGCCATTTCTTAGGAAGTCGATCCCAAGATGTACCTGTACGCGAACAAGGGGAAAATGAGATCTAGAGTAAAAATTTAAACGTTCAAAAGTACCATTCGCCCCTGATGCGTCGCTCGCGGGTCGCGGTAACGAACGAAACCAACGTAACAACCTTGCCGCCGCCAGAAACAAGACCAACTGCCCGTCATCCCTTGCCGCCAACAATCCATCTACATACATACTCCTACGTACATGCGTCGTCTCTCGCAGCCCTAGCGAGCAAGCAAGGCGCCGCTCTGCACGCACGCACTCGCGCGGCGGCCTGCGGCCATGGTTCACCACCTGCCCCATGACCCTCTGGTTCCAGGGATGCTGCCGGTGCTTACCCGCGTGCTCGCCGTCGGCGACACCGCCAGGCTAGCCCTCCTGGTCCCGAACCTTCACCTGCGAGGCTACCAAGGTACGCACATACTACTGCGACCTGCAGCGTTTGCTAGCTCGATTGCTGGCGATCCACCTCGGTCGAGGTTCTTCGTTGCTAATTCGTACGCTGCGTTGTGATTCTAATGCTGTCTGCTCGCTTGCTTGCTTGCAGCTGTGACGACTAGCACCGATCCGGCGGCGGCCATGGCAAGTCTGCGCCTGCAGGGCGGCCAGGTTTCAACTTCGACGTCGTGATGGTCGACATAACCTCGGAATACCCCGGCCGCGGCTCCGCCCTCGAGCTCTTCGAGTTTGCCGTCCGCGAGCCGCAGCTTTGCGCATATGGTAATATTGCTAGTGCATTAACTTGATATTAGGATTGAGATGGATATCTTGAGCTGGATGTTTCAGATATTTTTAGCGCACCAAACAAAGTCCGAAAAACAAAGGTCCACTTGCTTGCGTTCCGCAGAAAAATTAAGAGAAAGTTCAACGTATTTTATACTCGTATATAGGTTGCTACCAATTTTCTTTTCTGTCTGTGCCACATGCATACTCTCCTTTTTTTTTCATTGAGTACAATATTTTTCATAAATTCATGTCCACAGTTAACGGGTGCACATGTACCTGTGCTCGTATACACTTGCTCTTCAGGGTTTACTAGTTATCCGAAAAATGGAGATATAACAATTTAGGGTTCTCAAAATATTGCGAAAAATGGTTTGAGTTATTAATATATATTGTTGGTTTCCTCATATAAGCATAAGATTTTAGAAATTAATTTGCTGAAGTGCGCCATTATAGAAAGTTAATCGTGGTTGTTTCAAATTAGTTTCATTGGTCAGTGTTAAGTATGTTTTGGTTTTGGGGTTTTGAAAATGTGATAAAATTTGGTTTGAGTTATACTAACGAATTTAGAGCTATATTGACGGATTCTTCGTTGGAGCATAGGAGTTCGGAAGTTTGATCAGCGTGAAGGCTTGACATTTTTAAGATTGCCATCACTGTTTCAATTAGTTTAGTTGCTTATTATTATTATTAGAATATGCACGAAAAAGCCAAAATATGCCTCCATATATAGTGTGTATACAGTGTACGCAGAGCATCAGTGCCACAGATTCATAGTTCATCAACACCATTCATGTCCAATCTAACAAGATTAACGAATTACCAAAATAAATATTAACAGTCATGTATTTGGCTGTATGCAATCAGATAGTGAGATTGGCCTTTTCTATTTAAAGTTTTTTTGTTCTTTGCTTAAGTTGCAAATTTGTAAACATGAAAAATTAATGTTTGTTCAAGCTTAAGGTTTAGCCATGGTCTTGGGAAAAGGTTAATGTGTAGCGATAAAGAGAACATTGGTTGAAAATAGTCCTGAAACATATTACAAGTTTGACTTTTTTCTTTTCTTTTGAAAACATAGACAAGAGCATCGCCTACAGTGCCTTGATATTGTCAGAGTTCCAACTTCCGGTGAAATTACTATAGTACAAATAAAACAAAAGCCATTTCTAAATATTACATTAGATAATACATCTAAGTTTGAGGATTTGTATCAACCTGATTAGATAAATGAAATTTTAGCCACACAATTACTAGTTTTCTTTTCGATTTTAACTTAGTAAAAATATTACAACACTCGAGTAAAGCATGTTTGAACAATGAAAGTTAGGGCTTATGTATTAACGTCTAAATAATAACACAAAAATTTTACAAGTAGATTTATTCCATATCAGATAACATGCATCAATAGTTCTTTATCTAGGCTACACATTTGTCTTCAAAAAGGTGGTGTAAATAAATAATATATGTGTTTTTAATTTGTTAGAATTATGATTGCCATTCCTAAATAGATGGTTTTCTAGAAAACATGTAGTCAAACTTGTACGGTGAGTTTGACTACTAATTGATGTATTCAAAATCTTGTCGGTGAGAGTACTATCACTAGAGTTTTCATATATTTTACTTTATATGAAAACTAATCATAATAGTTACATATTAAAGATTGTGTATGTCAAAAATTGACACTACTATTTTTTGTCAGCCATGCAAAAAAATTCTTGACTTTTATTACTTAATACTACAATTTCACATTTTCACTTCATATACAGCGGTACCTGAAGACGGAAAACCCTTGGGCCCCTTGAAATGAATGATTTGAATAATTCCAGGAGGTCCATCTACAACGTTGAATCAAATGGACCGAACTCACTATAGATCACCTCGAACAGTCCATACAATGCCTCGACATCGACGATGACGTCCATGTTAACAAACTCTCCATCTTCGGGACGGAGGACGAGGAGGAACAATAGGAACCACGTATGCAATACAGGCAGTCAGGAGGTGGATCGTTATGGAGAGCATGTAGAGAAGGAGCAACAACAACAGATCCAGAAGCCCAAAAAAGCCCGCACTGTTTGGACCGATGAACTACACAAGAAGTTCGTGGAAGCGTATGATAAACTCGTCACCACAGGAGGTAATGTAGCGAATCATTGTCATGCTCTTCAGTTAATGAGTAATGTGCTAGATTTATAATAGTGAAACACTAAATTTCAAGCATATCCACTAATGATATATAGTTATTTAACATGGTGTTCATAATATTACTTGTTTTATTTGAGTTGTTTTCTTAGATGCTGTGCCAAAGAAAATACTTGCATTGATGGAAGATCCTGCACTGTCTAGGGAAAACGTTGCCAGCCACCTTCAGGTATCTGAATTATTCATTTTTTACATACTCAAGAACAACCATATCCTCCTCTCTTATTTTGTGTTTGCGGAGATTAGAAGATGTGATAAGTACAGCGTTCAATTGCTCACATAAACTTGACTAAATAAGAGTCCATACAAATGATAGTTTGTTTTCATGTAAATGTGTAGATATCCTTGCAAAATGTTTGCATGTACTCTTCAGTGTATAAAATAGCGAGTAGTAAAGTGTATAAAGATTATTTTTTAGGCTCCCTTGCTTACCTCTTCAGTGCAAACTATAAATATACTCACTGTTTCATAAACTTGGCGATTGGCGAATACACCGTGGATTCTTTTTTTTTTTGCGTTTTATACACTGTGGATTCTACAATGTACTGGAAGTAAGCTTTTAACAAAAATATTTTGTTGTTTCATTTTTTAAATATACATAAAGCATCGACATATGGCCGGGAGTAGAAAATCAGCGTCCAAACTCGCCATGCATACTCCGGAAATCCCTAGTAGCTCTCGGGCACCAGTGCTCCTGGTGCCCAAATTTTTTTTAAACTTTATTCTTTTGCCAAAAAATCACAAAAAAAATCACACATGTAGTAGTCTACATGTGTGCTTAACTCATAAATTGGCAAAAAATAATTCGAAATAATTTGACCTGTGCAAAAATAAGAAATCTGGGCATGTTTGCACATTTTTGAATTTGCTTTGTTGACTGCTGATATTTGTTATTTTCACACAGCCTGCAAATATTAACATTTTTTTTTTCTGATTTTTCCTATGGTAATGAACATTCAAATCTACATGCTTGATTTTTTTCAGATTTTTATGTGTAACAAAAAAAATTTGAAAAAAAAAATTGGGGCACCAGGAGCACTGGTGCCCGGGAGCCAAAACTCCTCATTCCTATGTTAGCTACTTATTTAGCTCGGGTTTGCTCTGTTAGTTAGCTCTGTTCAGCTATGTATTTGCTATGTTAGCTACTTATTTAGCTTGGTTTGCTCTGTTAGTTAGCTCTTCAGCTATGTATTTAGCTCGGTTTGCTTTGTTTACTACTTATTGGCTCTGTTTATTAGCTTTGTTTGCTGTTTTTTACAAAAAATATTCGTTGTTTCAAGGGTTTGGTGGATGCTTGGTGACGATGCTGCTGCCGTGAAGACCTAGGAGCGGGGATCCATACACGGTGCCGTCACCAGGAGCAGTACATTTTACGCAGCAGGAAAGACAGTACATGTTCATCTGGCGGCCGTGAAGACATAGGAGCAGAGCTCCAGCCACGCGCACTGATGAACTTTTGTAAAGTAGGGCGTACAGGAATACGGTGACGACCGGGCGGCCGTCTAGTCGCATGGAGCGGGGCTCCATCGACGGCACTGCCCGTCACCGTGTTTTTTTTGTTTTCCTGTAACCCTTATTAGAAACGGTTATTAGCAAAACTCCGTGTCTAATGTTAAATACATCAGAAACGGTTTATCTCCTCCGTTGCCATTGTGAGGCTTCACATCAGTGACAGAGGCGGGGACACGGACCCTTTCTCCGTTGCCGAAGGGGTTTTTGGCCCGTTTCCGATGTGTCGTTCTGTACTAGTGCACCAAGATCCTGAACCAGGGATGGGCAAGACAGCCAAGATGCAGCGGCCTGCCAAATGCGGCGAGAGTAGCGACATTCGAAGAGGAAGTGTATGGCCGTCTCATTGTAGGCTTTGCAAAGCTGGCATAAGGGGGTATGAGGCCAACCCCTGACAGCGAGGCAATCGGAGGTCCACAACCTGTTTTGCACCACCAGCCATGAGAAGAACCTGCACTTCGGGGGTGCCCAGGTCTTCCAAACCAGGTTGCCAAAGGAGCAGGGGATGGACCCCAAGAATTGGGCTTTGTATGCCGAACCAGCTGCGTATTTTCCATTGGGGGAAAGGGTCCAAGTGATGGTGTCGGCAGTGCCCGGTGTCAGCGTGACCTCCTGAAGACAGCCCCAAAGGTTGACGAACTCAATCATGTGATCAATAGTGAAGTTCTGAACCGACATGTCCGCAACCCAGTTGAGGTTGGTGATAGCGTTCTGGACACGTCGGTTTTTCTTCTTGGAGGCCGCAAAGATCTTTGGCGCAATAGACATAGGGGCCGTCCCATTTAGCCAAGACGACGTCCAGAAGCGCGCCGTCATGCCGTCCTCAATTGTGACATCTGTGGCAGCGCTGAAGAGCTCTATATCAGCTGCATTGTTGGGGGTTTCTAGGCCGACCCATGGCTTGTCCGGAGCATCCCACTCAAGCCAAAGCCATCTAAGACGCAAAGCCCGCGAAAACTTTTCAAGGTCAAGAATTCCGAGCCCCCCAAACTTCTTTGGACGGCAAACCTTCGTCCAGCAAACTTTGCACTTTCCTCCACTGACTTTGTCGCTCGCAGCCCAGAGCATACTTCTTCTTAACTTGTCGAAGGCTTTGAGGATAGCCTTATCTACTCTGATGACGGTGAGGAGGAATACCGGCAAGGCTGTGAGCACCGATTTGACGAGGGCATCGCACCCGGCCCAGTTGAGGAATTTGGATTTCCAAGGATTGAGTGCAGAAGCGATCTTATCGATGTATGGTTGCAGATCGACACGCCTTAGCCTGCCAAGTGAAAGAGGGAGTCCAAGATACTTCATCGGGAACTGCGACATGGATGTAGGGAAGTTTGTGAGGATGCCGGTGAGATTAATGTCGGTGCAACGGATAGGGGTGACTGAGCTCTTCTCAATATTTGTCATCAGGCCGGTGACCTCCCCGAAATTTTGCAGCAAAGCAGCCAAGTTATTGACATCGTGTGCGCTGGTTTGCAGAAAAATGACAGCATCATCAGCATAGAGGGAGATGCGCGACTTGATGAAATGCCCAGGCAGCGGATGTAGGATGCCAGAATCCGTAGCCAGCTCTAGGATCTTTGGTAGAGTATCAATGGCCAGATCAAACAACAGTGGTGAGAGGGGGTCCCCCTGCCTTAGACCGCGACCATAGATGATCTCTTTCCCTGGAATGCCATTCAGAAGGACTCTAGAAGAAGTAGTCAAGAAGATCATCGATGCCCATGCCCGCCAGCGAGTAGGGAAACCCAAACGCTGCATGAGGTCCAGCAGGTAGTCCCATCTGACAGAGTCGAAAGCTTTGGCAATGTCTAGCTTGATGAGCAGGGCGGGGGTGCGCTTTTGATGAAGCTTCCTGGCCACACCACGAACATACATGAAGTTGTCGTGGATACTTCTAGACTTGATGAACGCGCTTTGACTGCTGGAGATGATGTCATTCATTTTTGGCCGGAGTCTAGTGGCCATTGCCTTGGCGATAATCTTGGGAATCACGTGAATAAGGCTGATGGGTCTATAGTCTTTGATGCAGTCGGCGCCCTCCTTCTTGGGCAGCAAAGCGATGTTGGCAGTGTTGATGACGTGAAAGTTGTTGATGGTGAGCTCGGAGAAGCTGTTGATGAGGCTCATGAGGTCGTCCTTCACAATGTTCCAGCATGATCGGAAGAAGTTTGATGTGAAGCCGTCGGGCCCTAGAGCTTTGTCCGTGGGGAGGTCCAAAATGACGCTCTTGATTTCCTGTTCCGAAAAAGGCAGACCCAGATCATCGAGATCATGTAAGGTGGGCTCGATAGCATTCCAGTTGAAATCTAGAGGCCGCAGAGGCGGGGCCCCTAGCACCGACGAGAAGTGGTCGTGAATATGTTGCTCTTTCTCGATGTGGTTGACGACCCACCCCTCATTGCGCTTTAGCCTTTGGATGGCGTTTTTCCGACGACGCAAATTAACTCTTAGGTGGAAGAATTTCGTATTGGCGTCCCCCTCACGGAGAAAGTTGATTCTAGAAGCCTATCTCTTGCGGGTATGATACGTCCAAAACGTATCTATAATTTTTGATTGTTTCATGTCATTTTTATGCTTTTAGCACTTGTTTTTATATTAAGTTTATTATTTATTTGGACTAACCTATTAATAGTTGCAAAAGTGCACAATGTTCTTGTTTTACTATTTGATGTGTAGAAATTATCAAGAATACAAGAGGAAACCTTGTGGGAGTCGAATTGGGACTTTCCTGAAATCTGTCTGAGAACTTTTTACGAAGATTGTCAGTTTGACCCTCGAATATGACATCAAATGGAGACCTGGCTCTTACGAAAGTTGTCACAATTTTCCATACGAAGATTTTAAGCCCGAGATCAGCCCAATCGGAGTTCGGACGCGGCCTGTAGGCCCGTTTTGGTGGAACCCTAAAAGGGGTGACGGAAATCCGAGAAGATATATAAAGGGAGGAAACCTAACTCGTGGAGGACTCCTCCACCCACGAATTTCAGCCACCAAAAGCCACGTTTTTGCCTCCCCATGGATCCCATCTCCATGTGGGAGGGCTCCCAAGAAGCCATGAAGGAGGGAGACTAAGGGGCGGCGCTCCCCAAGCTTGCCGGCGGCGGGGAAAGGAGTTCCCCGCACCGCCGGCGCCGCCGCCGCCCTGCGCCGCCGCGCTGCCCTCTCCGCCGTCTTCACCGCCATCTCCATCACCATCTCCTCCTTATATTCAGTGGTTCATCCTCCCACAAACCTCTGTACCGTCCTATGTAAACATGGTGTTTGATGCTATAATATTTATCCTATGATTTACATCATGTTTCCGTAGTTTATTTGTCTTTTGATTGCTTAATTGAATGCATGAGGTTCATTAGAGTTGTATGTCTATATGGTGCTGTCCTTTGGTGTCCATTATATTTGTGCGCGCATGGATCAAACACCCTAGGGTTGGTAGTATTTGTAACGAACCGGGGGAAGTTCTGCCGGAGTGACAGAAACCTGAGAGCGCGAACCGATTAGTTGCACGTATGGGAGTAAGAGGACCTTGAACTTAAGGCTATGGTTGGGGAAACCTTAATGCATTGTTAGTATTTGCGGATGCTTTCTAACAATCCAATCATATAGTACTTGTAATCCCAAGTAGTGGAGTGCATGTATATTTAGCCTCTCCCACATAGAAAACTGCATCGAAGACAATGAACCAAATACCTTCACTAATTAATCTTGGACAAAGCCACCACAATTACCACCACTTTTCCACACTCATGGTACTGTTAGTATATGGTTACTTAGTATACTTTATTGCTGCAGCACTAACATTTACTTTCTTGCATTTATTATCTTGCAAAACTAACTCTCATACCCGTATTGCTACCGTAGTTTTATTTTCTAGATAATGCAAACGTTTAGTGTGCGTAGAGTTGTATCAGTGGTTGATAGAACTTGAAAGAATACTTATCCTACCTTTAGCTCCTCGTTGGGTTCGACACTCTTACTTATCGAAAAGGCTACACGCGATCCCCTATACTTGTGGGTTATCAGGGTACGCTCCAGGACAGCGAGCCCCATGACTCGTCTCTTCAAAGCAGTTCGAAGGGTGAACTCGGCAGGTGATAAAACTCTGGATTCCTGAGCAGTATCCAGCTGCAGAATAACGTCAAGGGCCATCATGAGCTGCTGGTTATGGTTGGAGAAGAGACCCTTGCTCCAAGAACGCAATTTTTTTGCCACCTTCCGAAGCTTGTGGTTGATGATGTGCACGGGCTGGGTGTGTGTTGTGGGCTCGTTCCAAACAGCGGAGACGATATCCTGAAAGCCGGGCATCTTGGTCCAGAAGTTCTCAAATCTGAAGACAGGAGGCTTTGGCGGACCACTGTGGTTGGAGAGCAGGAGCGGGTAGTGATCCGACAAGGCAGAGGATAGAGCATGTAAGGAGTTTGAGTCAAAAGCTAGGTCCCAGTCGCTGTTGCAGAAAGCCCGATCCAACTGAACCAGAGTAGGGTCAGCCCTCTCATTGCTCCATGTGTACTTTCTGTTCTGCAGTTTTATCTCCTTGAGCTGGCAGGTGTTGAGGGCTTGGCGGCATTGGCCCATTAGGCGGAGGTTGAGGTTATCGTTGTTCTTGTCGGCAGCCTGATAAATGAGGTTGAAATCCCCTATGATGAGCCACTTAGAATCAACAGGGAGCAGCAGCAATTGCCTCATCCAGGAAGTGTCTCTTCTCAACATCGGTGCTGGGGCCATAAACAGTCGTTAGCTTGAAAGCAGTTCCGCAAGCACGGATGGTAACATCAGCGGAGATGAGATGAGTGCCCATGTGGATGTTGGTGATATCGACGAAATCATCGTTCCAAAGCAGAAGAATGCCCGGCCCCTCTGGTGCCAATTGCAGGGCGGTGCGCAAAGGATCTAAGATGTGAGCCCCCGATGTAAGAAGCAGTCTAGTGGTCAATAAAGTCCAACTTGGTCTCTTGGAGGCATGCAATGTGGCATGTGGTCTGAGCGACGATGGTGTTAACCGTGTCTTTTCTTGCCTGGTCATTCAGGCCGCGGACGTTCCAGCAAAGAAGGTCGAGGATGAGGCTTAGCATTGTAGAGGTTGGCGTAGGTGGAGAAGCGTGTCGATGGCGAGGAGTTGCTTCGCGGTAGAGTTACTTAATGAAGTGCAGCGGAGGTGCAGTGCAGTGCAGAAGCACGAGTAAAGCAGGTAAACGATCGAACTAAGTAGACGCCGCAACCTCAGCATGAGCAGGAAGCTCACTTCCTCCAGGGCTGGCCATGGCGATCAGGGCTTCATCAGCATCGATGATGGACAGCATGTGAAGGCGAAATAACGCGATCAGTGCCTGAATGGCGAAATCCGGAAGAGCAGACTTGAAGCTGCTAACAAATTCCCTCCTAGCTTGTTCTAGCGGCATATCCGGCTCTTCAGGCGTCACAATACCCATCTTGGCGTTCAGGACACGGACGGCCTTCTCCATGGCGGGCAGTTGCGGCTTCTCTGCCAGCCGGGCACTACGACGACGGGCCGGCACCGTCTCCGATGCCACCTGACTTTGCTTGATCGGAGCAGCAACCGGGGTAGGCAGTAGGGCGATGGGAGGGCGATCGAAGAGGTCCTCGACTCCCCCAATGGCATGCCCGGGCTGCAGCAGATCACCGATTGCATCGACCTCGTCCTCATCTCCGAGCACGAACGCCTCATCGTGCCCCTCCTCGCCACTGTCCTGCTCCGTAACGATCTCTTCATCTGCATGGCCGCTAGTGGCAACCAAACCAGCATCCGCAGCCGCGGCGGTCTCGGACCATGCATCATGCCCCTCCTCTTCTTCCCAGCTCACAGGCACCTTGCGCCCCGAGTCGTGCTCAAACTGGTTCTGGCGTCGATCGACCTCGGGAGTGGCAATGTTGATGCCGATCAAGCCCCAAGCGCTCCTGCTCGGGCAGTCCTCGATAGTCGCTGTTGTCGCGTCGTCGATCAGCGTTCCACTTGCCGCGGCCATGTCAAACGTCGGGGAGGCGAGTAAGGACGACGAGAGCGTGAAGCCAGGCGGCGACCCCCGTAGGCGCTGTACCCAGTCGCGACATGTGTGTCCGAACGGCGAGAGCGGCGGCGTGACCGGGCTGCGCAGGCTCGGAGCAGGGGAAGTGACGCCCAGGAACGACGGTATGGCCGCGCGCGCGGAGGAGAGGCCCACAGTCATGAGCTTTTGGAGCTGCGTCGTGATCTTGTCGACGGTTGGAGGTGCGGGCAACGTGGCAGGCACAGGCGCGAAGATCAGCAGCGTGCTGACAATGAGCGATGACAGGCGAGGAACAGACAGGCTCTTAGGTGGCGGAGCAGTGGCAAGTTGGTGACGGCGGTCTCAATGCCCGCGGCTTGGCGAGCGACGCCGCGGGGAGCACACACGGTCGCGGTCGTCGCGGCGCGAGGACGAATGACCATGGTTCCCGGTAGTGGGACGACGCGAATAGCTTCGTCGTGCACCGCGATCATCTTGACGCTGATCATCATCATCATCCGCATCATCACGACGGCTGTGACGCGGCGCGCGGTCATCGCACCGCTGCCCGTTGCGGGAGCTGCTGCGGCGCGAGTCGCGCGTGAGGTCGCGGTCGCGGCCGTCGATCACCCGGTCTTTGCACTCGCGAGCCGCACGCGAAGTGCCAAACTCGTGGTCGTCGCGGCGCCTCCGGCTTGAGAACCTGGCCGTGGAGGGGGGGGGGGGGGGGCAGGTTCCTTACGCGGCGCGAGCGGAGGGACAGAGGAACGGCGTGGCGCGGACACGGAGCGAGGTCGATGCCGTGGGTCGATGCAGTCCCTGGTCCAGTGCCCCCAACGGCGACAGAGCACGCACCGAACCGGGTCGCGGCAGGAGGCGATGTAGTGGTCGAGCGCCTGGCACCGGAAACAGGGCGAAGGAGCAGAGTGTGGACGCTTGGAGTGGGCGTAGTGGGCGTGTTGTGGAGGCCTGCGCTGGAGCATATGGGTTGCGCGTCGTGGCCTTGAAGGCACATCTTGTCGAGCAGTACGGCGTGCAAGCTCACGCGCGCGGCGGGAGAGTACGGGGATCCACGGCCCGTCTGGCGAAGGGCTCCTCGAGTCCCGCGGCGCCGGAGTGCGCGGGAGAGGACGTCGATGTAACCCGGCTTGAAGGCGAGGAAGTGGTAGGAGTGCATCATCGTCTTGAATGGCCGGTGCAGGGATCTTCTTTTCTGTCTCATATCACTGTATCTTCTCTCGATGTTTTCGCCAATTTGCGCCAGCTGACATCTCAAATTCTTTTCTGTCATTCCCTTAGTATCATGAGAATTCATAACCTGAGCACTGAATAATTCATCTATGCGGTTGTGGATGAGCTAAGATCCAGAGGTTTTGATCTGTTTCTATCAAATCACTGCATTCCAGATTTTAAAAAAAATTAAGGAAAGACTATTGTGAAGACTGAAGACATACACATGAGCTACGCAGCACCAAGTTCAGATCTGAACAATTTTGTAGTACGTGTTTTTGCCCCAATACTACTAGCTTATAATCATTCAGTCCCTGGATAACAGCAGTTCTGTTTTACAATGTACAATCAGGCGAGACGGCAGGCTTGAAACTGAAGCTAGCTGCACATCCCCGGCCTTACAACCTTAATAAAGTCCTCATAAAATCAAGCAAGCAAGCAAGCAAAAGGAATAGCAGACTAGAGTGGCACTAATAAACCCTAGCTAATTCGCTTCCGCGCGACCGCTCGTGCGCCCAACAGTTCCCTTCATAAAACCCCGGAAACGGCTCGTCATGTCGCTGGAGCTGACGATCTCTTCTTGGCTGATCGGAGAGATTAATCCATACTAGAGAAAAAAAAGAAAGAAAAACACATGCAGAAGAAAGATAAGGTCAGCTGCGCTGCTGCTAGATGTGAATACTGTTGCCATTCCCGTAGTACGTGGTGACCAGGCCGTTCAGCGGTTTCTTCTTGTACAGCTTGGTCTTGGTGGTTCCGGTACCGGCGATGCATCTGGACGGCGAGCTGACAGTGCTGGTGCTGCTGGAACGTTGCAGCAGGTGCTCTAGCTGTCCAGATGATGCAGCTATTAATCCTGTCACATATGCAAGCATAATTATGTCATTTTACTGTTAATTTGGTCAGGTTATCAGCATATGTCAGTGAAGTAGAGTTTTGAGGATGCCTTACCTAAGAAAAGTGGTGATGGCTTTCCAGGTCTAGAGTTAAATTCAGGATGAAATTGCGTGCCCACGAAAAACCTATGAGTTGGTAGCTCAATAATCTGTGTCCAGCATTTTATATTAGATATTTGGAGAAATAAAAATACCAATGTGTTACAGTTCCTACTTAAAAGCTAGTAAGCTTACCTCCATGCGCCTGCCGCTTTCATCCCTGCCCACGAAAGAAAGGCCTGCCTTCTCAAACTCTGAGACCATGTCAGGATTCACCTGAAACATGGAAAAAGGTTTTTTTATCACCAAGATGGACAAATAATAGGAAGGTTACATGTCATCATATTCTAGTTGACATACCTCGTATCTGTGGCGGTGTCTTTCGTCTACATAGTTAGCATTGGCATACCTAGGACAGTTCAAATTCCGTAACGATTATTTCCACAACATGAAATACGAAGAAGGAATCAAACGTAAAAAAAATGGTGGGGAATGAGGATAAGAGATTTCTTACAGCTTAGCAGATTTGCAGTTATTGACCTGGAAAAATGTCCTCCTTGAACCAAGGCGCATCGTTGCACCCATGTGAGTTTTGGAGCCCTGCAGAAGAATTATTGAAGGAGCAGAGTAAGCATAAGGTAATATTACAGAAAAATATTATTTCTATGCAATAACCGGTAAAGTAAATTACCTCTGGCATGAAAATAACGCAAGGTGTTTTTGTAGCTGGATCAAACTCTGTGCTATTAGCGCCACACAGATTCATGACAGTACGGGCAAACTCGATCACTGCAATCTGCATGCCCAAGCAAATGCCAAGATACGGAACATTGTTTTCTCGCGCGTATTTTGCAGCAAGAATTTTTCCCTGCACACCTCTATCTCCGAAGCCTCCCGGAACTAGTACACCGTGTGCACCCTGAGGTGGAAAACTCTTCAAATTTCTGCATAATGTCATACTTGAAAATATAGCCGTGCTTACCTTTAGTAGATACCATGCTTTTTCATAGGCATCAGGCGTCTGTACAATGAAATAAAATTCAAGGATCAGTGTAAATTCATCATCATATAAAGTGGGGTATCCAATAGCAATGTGCTGACCTCTTCAGCTGCAGAATCTTCAAGATCGCACGAAGGAACCCAGTCCACCACGAGTTTTCTCTCCAAAGCAACCGACGCATGCAGAAGAGCCTGACAGAGATATCAGAAATCAAACTTGATTACGCCCGAAAAAAATTACACAAGCATGGCTCTGTTCTATAAAGAATAAGGATGAATTCCAAGATTTCACTAAATCTCTACAAGCTAAGAAGCACACAAGGAGCACTTGATAATGTTAGAATAAATGTCAATCACATTACCTTCAAAATTGACAGGTAGGAATCTGATATACCAGTATATTTTCCGACCATGGCAATCCTAACCTGAAAATAATTTTGCACGATAATATTTAGCACCGGATAAGTACTTACATGTATCACTCAATGTATCATTTCAAAAGATCAAAACACCAACCGGAGTTTTCAATTTGTCGAACTTGCTGGCTCTTTCAGTCCATTCAGGCAACTTAGGTTCTTGAGACACTTTTCCCGCACTATATGTAAGAGAAGAAAGAATGCTAAGTATACCTATGTATGACTCAAATTGATGATCTTATCATACTTAGGCTAAAATACTTACCACCAAAGTCCAAGAGCGTTCAGAATAGCTTCATGGGCTCTCTGGTCCTGTAAAATGCCAGTATATATTGTTACCTAACCACATTGGAATATGGGTCCACGTAACAGGAGAAACTTTATGTGACATACCTTGAGCAACAAGGGGATGTGCCAGATATTTGTTACATCATGGAGATTAACAATATTTGAAACCTGCCAGAAAAACCCAAAGTCAGCACTAATGTTGCGTTATGCAAAACTCAATTCCAGCAACCTTGCAGTAAAAAGGAAATTCTAGTTACCGGAACTTGGCAAAACTGTGAGAGTTTCAGTTTCACATTTTCTTCCAGTGGCTGCCATAAAGCACAGAGCAAACCATGTACAAAGTTAGCATCAGGAAATGACAGGCTGAAAACAGGGGTAGGGCTGTAAAACAATCAAAATACAAAATAAATCCTGCATGATACCTCGGTACTACGGCATGCCAAGATATCAGGCATCAACCCAAGTCCTCTTAGTCCACGGACACTATGCTGGGTAGGCTTGGTTTTCTAGATAAATGGCAGTTTGCATTATTTAAAGGGAATAATCAGATGAAAATGAGTATCACTGGAATTGATGGTATTTAAGTACTGTGGTGCTTCCTTATGAGTAAAAGTTACCTGCTCACCAACTACATTTAGAACCGGTACAAGACTAACATGGACCAAGCAGAAGTTTCCAGGTCCTGAAACGCATATTGAGTAAGACCATGTTAACCGAAGCTCGATTGTACTTGCAAAGTAAAACTGGAAGCTAGATATTGTAAAGCATGGTCAAAGGAATAAGAAAAACACAGAAAGCCTACACTTTTTCTCACCTACGCGGTACGAAAACTGACCCAACGCTTCGATAAATGGCATCGATTCGATGTCCCCTGCACCAAGAATGCCACTGTTATTATTCAGTCAAATACTTTATCCACTGCACCAGCAGTACTTGCAAACAACTATAATGTTATTCCACCGTCCGCTGCAGTAGTGCAGCATGTTGTTCTTACCTATAGTGCCACCGAGTTCTATGACACAAACATCAGCTGGCTTCTCTGTGCCATCGACTGGATTCATCGCCACACGTTCAATCCACTCTTGTATTTCATTTGTAATGTGAGGGACAACCTGGTTAAAGAGACTTAGTTCAGTAAAGTCATGAATAAAATATGGTACTCTCTGCATAATAACTAAGAAACAAGGAAGCTCTATCCTAATTACTGCTTCGCACCTGAACAGTTTTTCCGAGGTAGTCTCCTCTTCGTTCTTTGTCAAGAACAGCCTGTAGTTTGAGCATTAGAAAGGCAACTTTAGCTGTTAGAAGATGAAATGAAGAAGAAAGATGTGATATAATTTTCTTTAAAAAAACACTATGCCGAATAAGGAGGATATCAAGTCCAAGGACTAGCACATTCTCCATTAGTACTAAATTTTGATAGCTACAGAACTGCCAACAGCAACATTTGGCATTTAACTGCAGTTCTTTTCCTCGGCCCAGTTGAGTGCCAAGGTGAAATATAAAACACAGATTCTGGTAAGATGGCGCAAGAAATCTTTGTGGGTTCCATGGAAAATTCTGGTAATCAAGTGCCCAGTTGTACTGTTAAGCGAAACGCAACAGGATATCCCTCAATCTGTAGATGCCAAGTTGAAGTTGTACAAACCACAAATATTTCCACTAGCTATCAAGTTTTTTTGATACACATGCGCACATAGCTATCAAGTTGTGCTGAACTAATGTGCACATAGACAAAGACTGCTCTGCTTATTCCGGAGGATCACCTGGTAGATCTTGCCCGTGGTTATGTTGTTGTCGCGAGTCAACTTGATGTCCAGAAACCGCTCATAGTTTCCAAGGTCCAAATCCACCTTCGACCCAGAAAAAAATTCAAAATAAAAGTTCAATTATTGAGCTGAAAAAGAAAAAATGCAATTACCCAATACTTAGCTCAGTTTTCAGAATACTATAAAACATGGAGGAGGTTAACAAAAGTTGTCTGCCAGTGACAGGTGGGCAAGTGTAAGGATTGCCAAAACAAAATGGTGCTGAGGTGGCATCTTCCTGTGGGTGCTGAGGTGGCATTTTGTTATTCAGGACACAAATGCCATTTCTTGATAACACAATTATATGCTTCTAAACAAGTTCTTTGGTACAATTCAGTGCAGTGAGGAGTGAGGCAGCACGAAGGAGATGTGAAGCCGCTAGTAGCAGTACCTCGCCGCCGTCGTCGAGGACAAACACCTCGCCGTGCTCGAAGGGGGACATGGTTCCTGCATCGGTGTTGAGGTATGGATCTGCATCACATGGGCAGTGGCAGATAAACAATATCAGAAACGCCATTGGTAGTACAGATTATCTCACTGATTAATCTAAGGCAAGAACACTAAATTATTTGTAGGGAGTCAGATATGTGTACATGACAGGACAAGGGAAAAAATAGTATGTTAAGAACTAGACCCAAGAAAGGTGCAGGGCACTTGGCCTGGGTGAGGAGACAAACCCCGGGAAAAAAAGAGAGATACAAAAGTCTCTGTTTTTTTTTTCTTGGAAAAGTCTCGGTTAAGACAAAAAAAATCTTCTTGGGGGCAGGAGGTGCCAAATTTGACCTGAATCACTAGCCCCATATAAAATACACCTGAGCTGAGAAGTTCATGTATCTGAAGGAACCAGGACAGTGACACTAGCCGGCTCTCAGTATCAGATTCAGGAGACGCCCAACTCGAGCAAAGCAAAGACTAAGAGTAACCACCCCACAGAACACCGGAAAATGAATCTAAGAATCTTTCAGTGTTTTATTTTGCTTTCATCACGACTGTGGACTACGAACATGAGCTGCAGAGGAAAATAAACAGTTGGAGACATGGGGAAAAAAACTGGCCTGCAACTGCAAGATGCATTCGTTTTGCTCTGGTTTGGGAAGAAGAAGAAGAACAGTGTGGACTAATCTGTGAGATAGGGAGAAGAACTTGGTTAACCTACCGAGCTAAGCTAAGCTGAAGTGAGCTACTGGTTGGTGTATTACAAAAACTGGAGTCGACAAGAGCACAGGGGGAACAGGGGGACAGGGACACGTACACAGGGAGATCTAAACAAAACGGGAATAGGTTTTCTGCACGGGGCGTCGTGGCGTTGGACGGCGCTGTGCGATCACGTGGCCGCCATTACGTGCCGTTGCTTCACGAAGTCAGTGAATCCGGAGCGAGTGAACGGGCGGTTTTTATTTCTCTCTCTCTCTTGCGGTTGCGACGACCGGCGCAAAAAATGGGGAAGAGTGCGGGGCCGGAGAAACGGCCGGCGGCGGCGGGGTAGGAAGGGGGCGTTACCGATCTTGATGGAGGTGACGCGGAGGCCGCAGGCCTTGAGGAGCACGCCGATGCTGCTGGCCGTCACGCCCTTGCCGAGCCCGCTCACCACGCCGCCGGTCACCAGCACGTACTTCATGGCCGGCCTTGGTACGTAGGTGGCTACTAGCTAGTTGGTGTCCGGTCACCGCACTGACTCGCCGGCTAGCTCGTGCGAGGTGAGGCTGCAGCTAGCTGCCTTGGGACTGGGAGAAGAAGGAAGAAGGGAAAAAGGAAATGGTGGTGGGGAGGTTTTGGTTGAGAGGAATGAGAGTTGGGGGAACGAGTAGGGGAGGGGTTAAATAGGCCTTGCCCCTCCGGAGGGCGACAAAACAAAACAGATCCTTCTCCCTCTTTATCCAATATAACTGAAAGTGAGTGTGAAAAAAACCCACCCCTTTCACTTTCACTCGCTAAGTATCCTGTGGGATGATGATATTTTGTATCCATGGCTCTATGTTTTGGGCATTACTTAATCTAAGGCTCTAGGAGGACCACATTTGGATTGCATTTTCAATTAGATTTCTTGTTGACTGTTTTACAGGCTCATTATGACTAATTTGGAAGATGTGTACTCACCTTTGTGGTGACTTTACTAGTTTGTAAGTGAAAAATATATAATCTGGTTCACTTAAGAAACAAACGGTGGAGCGGAGTTTCAGAACCTGTTTTCAAAATCTCAAGTGTTCGACCACTTCGCAATGTAGTAGAGAGGGTCTTCCTAATTTAATATAGGTTGTCTTGTGGGATGATATTATACTTTAATTGCATGGAGATCTGATAAGATTGTATGTTTTGGGTACTATTTAATCTAACGCTCTAGGAGGATCACTTTTGATTTGTGTTGTCATTTGGATTTTTGTTGACTGTTTTTAAGGCTCGTTATGGCTTATATGAAAGATATGTATCACCTAGATATGTGGTGACTCTACTAGTTTGTAAGTAAAAATATGTACTCTAGTTCGCTTAGGTAAAAGCGGATTTTCAAAACCTCGACAACCATGTTTTCAAAATATCAGCCATTTGCGAACGCGGCAATAGTCTAGTGGTTAGGGTCGCAATGGCGCACCTGCCAACCAGAGTTCGAATCCCTTTGGGAGCAGAATTTCTAGAGTTCTCACAAGGCTGGGCTTCAACCTATTAATATGCCACGAAGGGTTAGTCCTGGTTGGATTCGTTTTTTTAAATCTCACTCTTTGCGATGTTGTAGATCGGATCTTTAGAACATAGAGTACACCAGAGCCTCTTTATAAAACCTAGCATTAACTTAGAAAATGAGAGTTCGACAAACTAGGTACTAAAACTTAATTGATTGCAATCTCATTTTCATTTTAAAATATCAAATGGGCGTATAGTTTGAAAAAAATTGTATCACCAATTTTAAAATCAAATATGTGTGTGTGATGTTTTGGAACTTTACAATCCTGACGATTACGTTTTGGGGAAGATCTAGAGAGTAAGACAGTGGATGCACCGAGACCTAGATTCATCCTAACGATCTAGATTTTGGCCCCATACATGGATGGGTCCACATCAGGGATTTGGTTACTGGTTGAAATACCACGGTTACCGGCAGGTATCTGCATCTACTCGCTCCCCCCCCCCCCCCCCCCCCCCCCCTGGTCCGTTTCGATTTGGGGCGTTTTTTTTCTCCCAAAGTCGGCTTTTGAAAATTTCAGACATTTTCAAGATTGATTTTCAAATTTTGTCTAAGAAGCTCATCCGGTAACCACAGTTATCCATCCTAGACCTCCAGAGGTTTTTTTTCATTCCGCTATCCAAATCCTTGGTCCAGATTCATGTTTTCCAAGTGAACATCAACCTTTTATAGCTGATTTCCCGGTAACTTATACTATGAAATAAGTGTTCATATCGTCACATATGGTTCTCGGTACTTTGACAATCATGTCATTGATGGCGGCTCGGGGGGAAATGCTGGTGTCCGTGGAAAAAAATTCCAACACTCGACATTAACTTTTTCTTTGTCATTAGTAGTTATATGTGCCTAAAGGACACGAACATGGTACATGATTTTTTTTGTAAGAATGTAATTTGAACCATTTTTTCGCCGAGGAGCACATGCTTTAGAGTGCAAACGCGTTTTTGGTAGTGAGTCATCCACCATCGATTTTTTTTCTTCGAAAAGTTGATGACCCCGGTCACGAACAATATGATCCGCCAACAATTTTCCCTTGAAAATGAGAATCTTACCACCAAGACCTGTGGTTGACACGGGTGACAAAAGGTCTAATTTATCAGGAAACTTTCCGTTTGAGACCTTTTGGAGACCACCTTTTGTTCGAGAACCGATTCCCTCCAGCCCTGCAAGTCTAAATGTCTAATGTATGAAAACTCTCGTCTCGGCTGTCGGGCATTAACAGGAAAAATTCCATATATATTCCTCTTCTTTTTTATCATCCTCTCCTTTTTTTACTAGCACAGGTTGATCGTCGATTCCCCTTTGACAATACAGCGGGAATCATACTTCCATCAAAAGTGCATGGAAAAGCTACTAACATATATTCCCTAGCTAGCTAGCTGATGATCGATTGACCTAAGTGACTGCTAAGTGTGTCCTGGAAGAATCAAGCCATCATCGGTGCAGCTAAGCAAAGCACTAGCTAGCGCGTGTGTACGAATCCGATTCTGAGAAGGAAATCGAGACCATCTCCGGAACCGTCTAATCACTTCAGAGAAGTCTTTGCAACTTTGTAGTACACACACCTAGAGAGCCGTGGCGATGTATGTTAAGATATGAACATATGCCGACTAACAGTGATGCATAATCAAGTGCATGTCACCTCGTCCATCCGGGGCTTTGCTGTCGATCGACCGACTTGATTAGAGAACGTCATAATCTGTTGTTGGTTGATTATTCTGGGCAGGCAATCGATCACTTTCTCTGAATTCCTCGATCATGTCTATGCGGTTTACTTGCTCGATCCATTTTTACAGCTCATTCTGAGTTTTCACGCGCCTTCGCGGAAAGAACATTTCGTTGATGCGACTCGGCGTTTTGACTTTGCGATCTTGGCGCCAAAATAGCTTCGTGCTACCTTCCTGCTTGCAACGATCTCGGTCGTCTGCTCGGGATTACAGATCTAATTTTGCAGCTAACGGCTGGCTACCTACCAGATGGATTTGCTAGCTGTAAGATCACCATATGAGAGCTACATGAGTTCCAAAGCCATAAGCATACAACAATCAAATTAGCCCTTTCAAGATATTTTCAAGCGTGTGTGACGTCAGACGTCCACGTACTTGCTTTTTATCCAGCAAAAGCAATTCTCCACTTGCTTTACCCGAAGAGAAAAATGTCTACTTTGACACGAGAGAGGCGAAATGATTCCCTGGATAAACATTAAACTAATGGAAAATAACTAAGAATATCAATAATTTATGGAACATTATACACTTATGAATATTCATAGTTTTATCTGATTACTTTATCTGGTTTCATTTCAATGAATCGGGAGAGCGCAAACTAAATTTTGGTGCCATAGCAATCAACATTTCTGTAGGACAAGACCAAGGCCATATCTTAAACATATCCAACTCTTATAAGAGCACCCGAAAAAAACAGAAATGACACACATGTCCTTGGGTAAATTGACCCCTTTTTCCTCGTGCACTCGTTGGCGCCATGTTGTGAGCTAAACTCCATGACCTCTTTGGATCTTCGGAATACCCTCGGAGTAGCGTAACATTGTTGACGCAGCGGCCGAGAAGTCATCGGTCAGAGCCAGAAGATGTTGGCGACAATGAGCCGAGGATTAGATCACCGTCTCATAGAAGAAGGCAGCCAAGAGGGCTGGACAACCAACCCAATCCGTCCAGACGGAATGCCTCACTAGCTTCATGTTGAAGGCGAAGCAGTTCATGCTTCGCCGAATGTAGTAGAAGCCAAAAGATTTCCCTAAAAAAATGCCAAGAGACCAAAACACAAAGCTTCACCATCCACTCGTCAAACGACATTTCAAAGACCACTTAAACGAAGGAAGGCATATTTGGGACCACGGGTCAAGCCATGAATGAATTTCCACACGTACGCCGTTTGGCAACGCCAAGCAGCACGGCCGGAGGAAGCACAAGGCGGGGATACCTTAATCCACGTCGTCGCCGAAGCCATTGCGTCGCCAACGCCGATCTGCCGTACAAATCGAGCCTAAGACAAGTTTTGGCAAGTTAAATTGGTTTGATAAAATATCTTATATTAGTGAAACAGAGGAAGTAAATTTGTGACCCTGTCTTTGATACCTTTTTTATCTTGATTAAAAGGCATGCAATGTTCAGGTAATTCAAATCAATACCGAGGAGCATGTGATCTACGATGAAACTATTATAATGATGCTATTAATATAGAAAATGAAAACCTTACACATGTACATGCATGTACTATGTGCACATACAAATTTTCATGAAAAAAGGACAAGTTTTGTGGGTTGTGTAGAAACATTGGTGCTCCAAAATTGTTTTTGTAGAGCATTGATATGTGTGTTTTAGGGCAAATCGTATGTACTTTTTGAAAAAACTTTGCATGCGCATACAATACAAAAGCAAACATGCACATTGTCAAAATAATTTTGAATTCTTATAGATACTTATGGATATTTCACTGTTCGTTCCAGAAGCATATGCTCCAAGATGCCAATTCGCGGCTCTCCATCTATTTTCTCGGGACAAAGACAAGTTGTTGGATCGAACCCATAGTACTACACAAGTGGCATAATCAAGTGCATGCGCTGGTGAGGTGAAATACCTCTTGTTTCTAGCTACTCCACTCGCGCTGTCTCGCAGCAGGAATAATTAACGGACGTCGTGTCATCCACCCCCGATCAGTCACCGTTGAAAATCAATGTTCGGATGCACTGTCCCCGTCCCGCATTAACTACACATTACTACGGGCATGTGCAGCTAAACACCGCACTAATGACGCTTTCGTCATCATTATCCGGAGCCATAATCCAGATCTTTCCCAAGAACATGGGATAGGGGCAAATCTTTTGCCTCATAAATTTCAAAAAAAAAAAAAAAATCCAGATTGTTGCAGGAATTCTTGGCTAAACTTACGTGGCCGTCGCTGTCCCTGTCCCCGACGGTTGTTGTTGCTTTCGTCACGCACGTTATCCATAGCTTTTGGCCACCTAAATTCTTCCTCCAGAGTGCAAGGGATACAGTCACGGCCGACGACGCTAGCTACACTAGCCTCGATCGAGCGCCACCTCTGATCTTTCCCAAGAACATGCAGAGAGCGGGCCATGCACTGCTCTAGCATTTCGGTTGAGTGGCAACGGTTACCCCCTTTTCCATCACCTATTAGATCAACAAGAGCTAGAAAACGTACTCGATCGTACATGTTCTTGTTAAATATGGCGCATTTGGTTGAGTGGCAACTATCATCACCTACTTCATCACCCTTAATCAGGGGCGATAGCGAAGCGGATACGGTTGGATAATACTATCATGCCATTTTTATGATTCAGGATAGGGTGAATGTTGCTCCAGTTGTGATACGACGTGGATTATGGCGGAGTCAAACATGGTATGGAAGCAAGTGGACTTGGAGGATAACATACACATATAACTAGAATTTCACTATTTTTAGAAAATGAGTAATGGTAGTATAACAACAAGAGGTTAGATATTAGACACACTAGCGAGACGCCATGCTACGCTATGAAACTGCAAATAAAAGGTGGAAACATATTTTACTCATTATATGTTGAATTCTAATTTACCTTGATGCTTTAGTTTATGAACTAACTGGATGTCGGAGTCTAGAGGGGAGGGCTTAGTTGATGGGAGGCATCAGGAGGAGGGGATTGGGGGAGGAGGTGCATGAAGTAGGAGTATTGGGGTGATGATCGCTTACCGATATGCTAGTACATTTGCATGAACCATTTGTCAGGACCGAGGAACGATGAAAATTGATAAAGAGTGAACAAACGACTACCAACATAAATCTCACTATATAAACAGGACAAATAAAAAAAGTATTTGCAAAACAAGAAAGCATAAAATTATATAATCCGGCTAGAAATCCGACTCTAAAAATAACAGTCTACCTGCCTATCGCATTCTAAATTGTTGTAAATGTACATAAATCGTGTTCAATGTTTAAAGAATATTCCAACTCTTAAGATCCAGTTGGCTCTTCTTTTTAAGTAGTTCGAAAATTATACTTTAAAACTTTACAATTATAGATCGTCACGTATGATTTTTATTTTTATTTTTCTGCCCGGATCACAAATTAAAGATCGATGCCATGCAATTTTGTTCATATAATTGTCTATTCATTTCTACACCCATATGCTAGTACGTTGCCGCTTTTTTCCCCTGCACGATAGACCGTGGGATTCTTGTTCACAACCCGTACATATATATAGCAGCAGGCCACGTTGGTGCGCAGCATATCTGATCCAACACTGGGTGTGGGTTGAGATGAGGCGCAGAGCTGCATTTAGCCCAGGCACAACTCCACGTTCCATGTTCTCCCCCGAACCCTGCATCTGCATACATGTGAGGAGGCTGGCTGTTCGACGTCCCCCCTATCCTCTGCGATCGATCATCTATATCAATGCCTGCAGGTCCAGCAATGAATGTGCAGGAGATGGAGTGCAACCGCATGTTAGGGTAGCTAGGGCGTACTATCTCTGGACCAATCCATTCATTTGCCACTTGCCTGACAAGCAATGCAACCAAACGTCCTGCAAGAAATTCATAACCGGGCAGGTGCGAGAGACGAGAGGATTCACTGGTACTCCGTCTGTTTGTTTTTTTTTTTTTTAATGTTTTAGCTCTCTTATATGTTGACTAGGTGCGGATCTAAGCATGCACACAAAAACACGTCTAAATACATGTATACACTTGTGAACGTGGACAAAAGGTAAAGTAATTTATTATATTTAAAAACGGGGAGAACTGTGACTCAGTGATCTGGAGATCCATTTTCCTCTATTTTTAGGTTTGCTTGTCGTTTTGGTTGGTGTGCTTTTGCATGGACGACCGTGCTGCATGCATGCATATGCATGGCACGGACGGACGGCCAGTATTGGTGGGCATGGCCAAAAGCGAGACGAAGACGACGACCCACGACCATATATTTGGATGGAGCTGACGTATCGGTCGGCATATTCTTTCTTCCGCTCAAAGCAAGCCATGCCATAAGAGATTCCATATTTTCTACGTAGTTACATGGCCACTTCCAACCGATAGATTACTTCCATCGCACGCTCGTACTACGTGCATGCACGTACTCCTACGTACGATCAAAATCAAAAAATCAGTGTCAAGTTTAATTGCACTACAGGCAGCTTAATCATCCATGGGGTTATCTGTATGCATGGTGACCAACGGAGTGTCGGAGAAGTTTTTTTTTTTGCGAGGAAAATACAGATACGACACCAGGACTCTTACAGAAAAACCCAGGAAACAAGAAAAATTACAACGAAGCCCTCCTGAGCTTCGGCGCCGTCGTCTTCGAGCTGAACGTTGCGCCGGCGAAGCCCGCCGCACGACCTCCATGACCTTGGACTGGGAGGCACCCCTCCGCGACAAGGGAGTCGACGCCCCTCGGTGCCGTAGCACCTCCGTCCGAGAAGTTTGAGCATCTCTATCCGGCTACTGTACTTAGCTAGCTAGCTTGGTGGAAGAGCTGACGAAAGGAGTGCTACAAAACCTAGCCTAGAGTCGGCCGGTGCAACCAGGGGCTCTCTTTTTTTCTCTCGATATGAAATCTAACAAGACTCGAGACCGGTCGAAAGGGACGGTCAAGAAAAAGAATATAATCCGATCCAAGTAAGTAGCACACTAGCACGTACGTACAATAAGTTCTTCGTCGTGTACCTGCTTGGCCGTATCCGGGCAGCACCATGCGTGAGTCAACTGATCCTTTTCTTCGTTCCCCGAGTAATAAAAATAAGCTCATCCTTTTCTTCGTCCGATTGTTTTAACAAGCAACACGTACGTACCGATCGAGCTTGCAGAGTTTGAGTACGAAATGTAACGTCGGCGTCGTACAAATCGCTACCATTCACCCACCGGCCGGGACGGCGTACCGTTAAATGGATGGACATTCGGCAGAATCTGAAGCACATTCTTGTTCTCTTTTTCTTTTTCCCAAGGGGACGACCAAGCACATTGGGCACTTGACACGCAATGTGTTCGTGGCTGCCTTTTCAATTTTATCGAGTAATCGACCCCAACGGACGTCGTCTTGAGTCTTTTTATATGCTATATCTCCGATCCATAATAAGTGTCGTGGTTTTGAAATAATCAACTGCGACACTTACCTTGTATAGGAGGGAGTGGTGATGATAAAACCTACGGTTGCATAAAAGCTCTTCAAAATCAACGTCTCTGCATTCTTCGGGCTCCTTTGAGTATAGGATTGAGATCATATATGAAACTTTCCCGCATAAGTTGTTTGATTCATGGTGTCATATCTCATAGGAACTAATCCCATAAAATTTTGTAGCGTAAATTAATTGTAAAGGAAAATAGAATTAGGTAACACATCATGGAAAATTATTTCACTATATTCAAATAGGAAGGCTCCCCTCCCATAAGATTAAAATAGACAGAGGATCCAAATCTTATATGCTTTATGTTCTATTAATTTTCGTATGCTATGAATCGAGGGATCCCTTCATTTATGTCCTCCCGTTCCTCTCCATGCATGTTGTGGTTTGATGTAACTCCAAATGAACAAGTATGCAAGCATGTTGTGGTGGACGTCTCTCACACGACTAAGATTAGAAACACATTGTGGAAGAGGACACAAACCACGCGATTTGGCTTCCGAATTGCTACTGAACCGTGAGATGATAAAATCTTGAATATTTTCGACACGGTTAACTTCCTTAGTTGCTACAAGGATCCAACAATTTAATGTAAGTTTTGTGTTGTGTGAATTTCAAATAGTACTCTGGCCCCCTCCTTCTGAGTTCACAAGACCCTCACCACAAAGTCAAGAACTCAAAAATAGGGGCCCCGCTATGCATGTCATGTACATCTTTCGGCAATGTCACCCTAGTTGACTTGCATAGTTAGTTTGAGCTGTAACTTGGAGGTTATATTGTTAAGAAATTTTAGGTCGCAACCAATTCTGACGTAATTGTAGTTGGGAGTTTCGAATCCTTAGGGATCCTAGATGATCTCGGTTTGTTGTAAATTGTTACCTCAAGATACCTGATATATAAATGTGGAAGTAACCTATTGGCCGGGCCTGAAATTACCAAAACAAAATTGATTTCGTGCTAGGCCGGGTCAGGGCTCCGTCAAAATTTATTACTTGTGTACGGTACATACGATTCAGCAGCGACGGTTAATACGAATTGGATGGAGTATGTCTTTTTTTTTTCCTTGTGATTAAACTTGTATTGTGCACCCAAAAGAAATAGCACCACCAAAATCAAAAAAAAAAGAAATAGCACCACCCTAGAAAGATTTGGTATGCACTCGACGTAGGCTAGCAGTACAAGGTTTTATTTTGGAATAGCAGGTGTAGGGCCTATCTTTTTTTTTTAGCTCAGTAGGGCCTATCCGAACATGCGTGCATGTGGTGAGAGACGTGGGAGCAGTGAGCAGGGTGCGATATCATGAAAAAACAGGACAGAATCCGTGACGTTTCCGGAGAGGGATACGGCGGGCCCCGTACGAGGCGCCACGCCATGTCGCCGTGGGCGTGGGGCCACACACGGATCGAGGGCAGGTGGGTGCAGAGGGCCCACCACGTTGTGCAGCGGACAATGCCGACAAGGCCCGGTGGGCCCGGTCACCCACGTGGTCCTCCTATTGAATTGATGCACTAGCCAATTATCACAAAAGTTCGAACTGATGGAAAGGGTTAGGTTTTATATTTTAACAATCCCCCTCACGTCTAGGCTGGACAATCGGTAAGACCTTAGACGTGGAGTAGCAGGGAGGGCGCAACTATTTTTATATTAAATATTGCGTTAGCCGGCGGCCGTCTAGAAACCCTAGATCGATCTACCCGTCGCTCAACCTACTCTTCCGCTGTATCCACCTCGATGTCTACCTCCAGCACCACCACGTCGTCCTCGTCCAGCTCCGCCTCGCCGGGATCGCTGAGATCTGCGAGCTTCGGCGTCATGACCTTTGCCATACCGGCGTCTCCCATCAACCTGGCGAACCAGATCAAGATCGAGCTGACTACTAGCAACTATCTGCTCTGGCGTACTCAGGTGATCCCGATGCTAAGGAGTCACCGCTTGTTTGGTTTTGTTGATGGAGCTTTACCGTGTCCATCGGAGATGATCCCCAACACGGCGGCAGGTACTGAAGGTGGTGCAACTCCAACTGTCCCCAACCCAGCTTTCCTCGCGTGGCATCAACAAGACCAGTCCATCCTGACAGCTATAGTCTGCTCCCTCTCAGAGAGAGTCCTTGGGATGGTGATGAACCTGGCTACATCACGTGAGGTTTGGCAAACTTTGGAGGCGAGTTTTGCTTCTCAAACTACTGCTCGCTCAATGCAAATACGTGGCGCTCTAAACCAGGTCAAGAAACTTGACTCAACCGCGACTGTATTCTTCAATAAGGTGAAGACGTTGTCGGACACCCTGACATCCATAGGTCAGCCGTTGAGGCCAGAAGAGTTCACCGGATATTTGATGCAAGGTCTCGATAGTGACTATGATGCTCTAGCCCAGCTCGTCTCTGCCCGTTCCTTGACTGATCCAATGCCTGTCCAGGATGTGTACGCCCAGTTGCTGGCTACCGAACAGCGGATCGAGTCGCGGCGCGCTGAACTGAACTCAGAAATTCACATGGCAAATTGGAGTGCCCGAAACAGCCAGCAGGGTTTTTTGTCGCAGCAAACTCAATACCGTGGTGATCCACGCAGTCAGACCTCCAACTGGCCGCCACAAGGCCGTCCTCAACACTTCGCTGCACCTCCTCCGCCCAATAATAGTGGGTCGAACCCTGGACGCAAGCCCAATGACCAGCGTGTTGGCGCGGGTGGTAATCGCCCAACTTGTCAGATATGCAGTAAAGTTGGGCACGTCGCATCTTGCTGTTTCAAACGCTACGACCGGAACTTCCTGGGTATTGGCAACGATGGACGTCATATGGAACGTCAGCTTGCCGCATTTTCGGTGACTCATGGAGGGCACACTTCTTCCCAGGGAGGGCGCACCACTTCCTACGTCATTGATCCACATTGGTATGCTGATACGGCGGCTACAGACCACTTCACTAATGACCTTGACAAGCTCACCATGAAGGAGCAATATCAAGGCAAAGATCAAGTACATGCAGCCAACGATCAGGTATGCGCATTACACATATTGGTCAATCTACACTTCCTACATCTTCACATCCCCTACACCTTACAAATGTCCTACATGTTCCCTCCATTACACGCAATCTACTTTCTGTCAAAAAGTTTACCGTAGACAACAATGTATTCTTTGAGTTTCACCCTTGGTATTTTCTTATTAAGGATCGCGATTCGAGGGCGGTTCTTCTTAGAGGAGGATGTCGTGACGGCCTCTATAATCTCGATGTGTCTTCAATCAAGCAAGTTTTCAGCAGTGTCAAGGTGTCACGTGAGCAGTGGCACTCGCGTCTAGGTCATCCAGCTACTCCCATTGTCCAACATTCTACATCGCCATGAGCTTCCCTCAGTGTCCGCTAATAAAGTTGTAATTTGTGATGCCTGTCAGCAAGGCAAGAGTCATCAGCTACCTTTTAGTCTTTCTACTCGTGTTACTACATCGCCTCTTGAGATAATATATTCAGATGTATGGGGTCCTGCCCAAACTTCTGTTAGTGGACATGAGTTTTATGTCAGTTTTGTCGATGCTTATAGTCGCTTTACATGGCTTTACCTTCTTAAACATAAATCTGATGTGTTCAAAGTTTTTCTTCAGTTTCAACAACATGTTGAACGTCTATTGAGTAGAAAAATCATACATGTTCAAACTGACGGGGGGGGGGGGGGGGGGGGGGGGGGGGAATATCATAGGCTCAATAAATTTTTCATGGATATTGGTATTTCACATCGTGTGTCCTGTCCTCACACTCATCAACAAAATAGCACTGCTGAGCGTAAACATCGTCACATCGTGGAAACGGGGTTAACTCTTTTAGCACACGCATCCGTTCCGTTTCGGTTTTGGAGCGACGCCTTTTCCACGGCTTGCTTTCTAATTAATCGACTTCCTAGTCGTGTCATCTCCATGCAAACTCCGATTGAACGCCTATTAGGTGAAGTTCCAGACTATACTTTTTTTAAAAATTTTGGGTGCGCATGTTGGCCTCACCTTCGTCCTTACAATAATCGAAAGCTCGAATTTCGCTCCAAACAATGTGTGTTTCTTGGTTATAGCTCTCTCCATAAAGGATACAAATGTCTACACGTTCCTACAAATCGCGTCTATATCTCTCGTGATGTCGTTTTTGATGAGACCGTTTTTCCGTTTTCTCACACCTCGTCGCCTTCCACACCACAACCTTCCACTACTCCTCGTTTACATTCTGGCCAATTTGTTGATGCCGCATATACTCCGGTGTTGCTCACTAACCATGGTGCAGGTGTGGGAAGAGGAGCTCGTTTGGAACTTCTGGATGAAGATACAGAAGCCACAGCACACAGCGATCGTACAGGTTCTGGTTCCGTCGATCGAGAGCCTCTGATCGATCATGTGCATGGCCTCGGGGCTGATGCCCATGCAAATCAGCCGAGCGACCCATCTACTCCCGCTCGGTCCCCTTCTGGGTCTCGCTTCACGGACGGTTCCCCAGCTGGGCCGCACTCTACTGGGCCGTTGTCCACTCCCGGGTCCGCGTCCTCTACTTCTGGCTCAGTTTCGCCTCCTTCTGCACGAGCAACGGACGTGAACGTGACGCAGAACGTTGCTCCAGCCGGTGTTAAAACTCGGCTTCAGAAGGGAATTACACATCCGAAGAAGTGGACTGATGGAACGGTGGCCTGGAGTGCTACGTGCATGCCCGCTGAACCCGTGACCATCGTGATGCCATGCAGTCCCCGCAATGGCGTGACGCCATGGAGGCAGAATTCTCCGCTCTTCAAACAAACAATACATGGCACTTAGTTCCTCCAAAATCTGGGGTGAATGTTATTGACTGCAAATGGGTATTCAAGATCAAGCACAAGTCTGATGGGGCTGTTGAAAGATACAAGGCACGTCTTGTCGCCAAGGGGTTCAAACAACGGTACGGCATTGACTATGAGGATACGTTCAGTCCCGTGGTCAAACCCACTACTATTCGATTGTTGTTGTCTATGGCTGTTACACAAGGCTGGCACCTTCGTCAACTCGACATCCAAAATGCTTTCTTACATGGAGTTCTCGAGGAAGAAGTTTATATGCGTCAGCCACCTGGGTTTGAGAATTCTCTTCACCCCGAGTATCTTTGTCGCCTTGATAAAGCCCTCTACGGGCTGAAACAGGCACCACGAGCATGGCACGCTCGACTCAGTTCAGTTCTCACTGGTCTTGGTTTTACCCCATCTACAGCTGATACATCCCTATTCATCTTACGACGTCCAGATGTGACTATCTACTTGCTAGTTTATGTGGATGACATCATTGTGGTGAGTTCTTCTAAGTCTGCTACTGATCGCCTTATCCACCAGCTTCGTACTCCCTTTGCTCTCAAGGATCTTGGACCACTACATTATTTCCTTGGCATTGCAGTGCAACAGTTATCTTCTGGTGGCCTTATTTTGAGTCAGCGCAAGTATGCATCAGAATTATTACAGCGTGCCGGCCTTCTAAAGTGTAGCCCTGTGTCTACTCCGATGTCATCATCAGATTGGTTGTCTGCCACTGACGGTACTCCTCTCTCGCCTGAGAAGACTACGCGATATCGCAGCATTGTTGGGGGTCTTCAGTACCTTACCATGACACGTCATGATTTGTCGTTTGCGGTCAATAAGGTATGTCAATATCTTCATGCTCCCACATGTGTTCATTGGTCAGCCGCCAAGCGGATTCTTCGTTATGTCAAGGCTACTATATCACAAGGGTTACTACTAAAACCCTCTACTCAGGCACCTACACTGTTGTCTGCCTTTTCTGATGCTGATTGGGCCGGCAATCCTGATGATCGGCGATCAACCGGGGGATTTGCTGTCTTTTATGGTGGTAATTTAGTTGCTTGGAGTGCCAGGAAACAGGCTACTATATCTCGTTCAAGTAGAGAGTCTGAGTACAAGCCACTAGCGAATGCTACAGCTGAGCTTATTTGGGTACAGGCGCTTTTTGGTGAACTTGGAGTCCCTCAGCACAGTCCACCAATTTTATGGTGTGATAACATTGGAGCAACATATTTTCTTCGAACCCTATTTTCCATGCCCGCACAAAACACATTGAGGTGGACTTTCACTTTGTGCGAGAACGGGTTGCTCAGAAGTTGCTTCAAATACGGTTCATCTCCTCCAAGGATCAGTTAGCTGACATCTTCACCAAGCCTTTACCGTTACCGTTATTTCAAACTTGTAAGCGCAATCTCAACCTGCATGGACCGGTTGAAATTGAGGGAGGGTGATAAACTAGATAGCTCACGTACATATGTTTGTACCCTGTAATACCTGTTGTATTTTCCCCTACTATAAATACAAAGGACCGACCCCTTTGGGTCTGTGTCGTACCCTACCAATACTTTCTCCTACCTCTACGCTTTTCACTCCCTCCCCTGGCGCCGTTTGGGGCCCCACCACGACGGTTGGTAGTTGACACTCGTACTGCAACGAACAACGTCGTCTTCGTCCTCGACCGTCTCCCTCCGAGCCGGCGAGCCCAATTGCTTTTAGGTAGTACTCCGTACACCATTTGGCGAGATCCTGTGCTTGATTGTGTACATGTTCGCATCGGGGCCATGCAGATGAAGCAGGGAATCCACTCGTTGGAACAGTGGATGTACTGCTCAGAATCTCGGGCCGTAGATGCTGTCCTTGTCCGCTTGCAGCTGCACCGCCTCCGGCCGGTCACGGGCCAGGTCGTCTCCAACGATCTTAACTGTATTGGAGCTTTGGAAACTGCGCCCTTCAGAAATTAAACACCGACCACGACGGGAGGGGAATCCTCCGTAGATGATTGCCCGGCGTGTTTCCAGCGAAACCCACATGCGTCAAGTGCCGTAGTTCGAGCACACACTTCGCGCCGCCGAGCAGATCACGGGACCGTGTTCGGTGATCGAGGTCCGTCGAGCCTAGGAGTAGTACCTACTCTACCGCGAAGGGCTAGATACGCGTGGGCATTTCCTGGGCCGGGCCGGGTTTCTGGACAGCTACAAGAAGCCCGACTGAAAATACCATGTCTGTGCTCGACCCGGCCCAAAACATGCGAACCGTGCTTTTTTATACTCCCTCCGTCCCAAAATATAAGTATCTCAGATTTGCTAAATAATGTATGTATCTAGACATGAAACAAGTTTAGATACATCCACTTTTTGACAAATCTGAGATACTTATTTTGGGACAGAGAGAGTATTAATTTAATTATTATTGGAATATTCATAGATTATTTTAGTCAAACAACATATTTGATGCTTTTCGGGATTTCTTCCCCAGTTTTTTGACCGGGTTTCGGGCAGAAACCAGAGTCGAAGCCTAGCCCAAACTTCTAGCTATCAGGTCTGGTCATCGGGTTGGGATGGTCATGCCTACGCATAGTGTGGGTAGAGCTAAAACATACAACCCTCTGTTTCCGCCTAACACGAACAAAGGCCACATGGAGGAGAATCCACCGCTCTTGCGACCGATGGACGAGGGCGAGGACTTTAGGCCCCAAATTTTCCAGTAATCCCGGCCCCTTTCGAGATTTTTTTTCCAATACGGCAACTAAATAATGTTATGCATGACGATGTGGAGATTGTGGGATACACAAAACATGATTCCCGAGTCGGCACATGCTCTAGGCTATCGCACTTATCGCTCAAGCCCATGGCCGACACAACTTCGGTTAAGCTTCGATACCGATAACGGTGTTATGGTGGCGACGTCGGCCGTGTGCATAATAATAATTAGGTTGGATCTGTTGGTCTCCCATTCCTCTTTGTCGTCTTCTCCGGGGGACAATATGAATATCAGGTCACCGTTGTTGGTGTATTGTGTGAAAGTTGGCCAAGCGAAAGAGGAAGACGGAATTGTGAATAAGGACTTGTTTGTATTTTTTTTCTTTGCGGACAAAAAAAAGGTTGGTTGAACTTTAATACTAACTCCGTTCACTTTTATAAGATAATCTAACTTTTACAAAAAAAAATACAGGTATCAAGATAATATGTTTGGTGTTTAGGTTCACTCATTTTGATCCGTATCTAGTTCATATCGAAATATCTAAAATGACTTACAAAAGTGAACGATGAGAGTACATAACCTTCAAGGAATATCGCATGTGTTTGATTATACGTCTGACTAGCTAGGGCCCGATAGGCGTGGCCGTACGTTGGCCGGTGCAGGTTTCCGTCACGCTCTCGGCGTGCACGGGCGGCCGCCACGGTGCAGCTGGAACGAAGCTTCACCGTCCGCCGCGACGACGGTCGGTCGCGGTCGCGGTCACAGCTGCTACCTTGAGTACAGACACCGGCGGCTACAGTCCGGCACACCGGCGGCTACAGTCCGGCCGGCCGCGCGCCGGCGGTTGAACCCGCTCCGCGCATCTGTCCGTCCGGCGACCCGGCCACGCCGACGGGCGCCGGGACAAGACAAGACAGGGTCGCCATGACCGGACCAGCTCGATCGTACCAAACCATTAGCGCGTCGGCCGTGTCATCCCGCTGCATGCCGGCCGCGGGATTATCGACGAGCCGTAGCTTTCCGGCCGCGTCATGTCCACGACCACATGTGATCCTCCGTTTGGTCCACGTGTCCACCGGGCCATGGCCCGTCCCCGTCATCCGTAATCCGTATCGCGATCGACTGATTAGGACGTCTCACAGATGATTATTACTGAACCCGGGCATGCTTGCATGTCGACAGTGCTCGAACGTTCCTAATTCCCGCCCGTTTCTATTGTTAATCCTCAACTCGATCAGGTCGGCGCCTGTCGTGATTGCACGCGTTTCGGACGCTGTGGAAGGCGATCCTCCATCCATATCTGATTTGCCGTCAGGTTTATATAAAGAGCTAGATTGTGGTCGGTTGCACACAGGGAGTATTAAGGATAAGAAATGGATAAATTACTCGGTCATGTTCTTCTGTTCTTTCATGTTATATAAAGCGATCGATGGAATGGATAACATAGCGCCGGCGAGATCTTTTTGCACGCGTAGGCAACGCGGTGGATAAGAAAAGCGCACCGGTTAAGAGCTAGGCACTTAATTTGCATGGATTATTCTACTACTGATTGCCTTTCAGCTATAGTCTTCGACTCTTCGTCACATATAGAAAACTACTACACTCCGTATAGGTTGTTGTGTGTGTCGATGCTCACGGAAAAGGTCTTCGTTTATTCTTCGGATGGTGCCTCGTCACCGCCTTACGTGCGAGTGCGACTGGATTGACCAAATCTATTCTTCGCGTTGTTGTGTCAGTTCTGTACTTCTGTGGACTTTGACTTGTATTGGACGTCCATCTAAGAGTGTTTTTCAGCTACCGGGACAAATATGCTAAGCATACATGCATGCACAGGCGAACTGATCACACACTCACATGATGCGTACTAAACAATGTAATTAGAGAGTTTTTCAGTTTTCCCTGATATATCCGTGCGACGTGGGTATTCACGTGCAACTACTACGAGGGATGTAGGAGGTCTTTCAACTTACTGACGTTGTGTGGCCACCGGAGGGGAGGCACATGGTGTGCAAGTTGACAATTGACTTGAGACGCGACATCGGGGATCGATGGAGGTGCCCAATAGTCCTAGGTGCTTGACGGACCCAGAGGTATGTGTGGAGAGACAGGCAAAATTTGCGACAGGACGATTGTTTTCGGTAGAATAAGCCTCAAGGGAAGCAGAAGAGAGAAATGGTGTCGCGTGGCACTGGCTGCGTGACACTGTGGTGGACGTTGGCGGCAGAGAAAGGATAAGGGAGAGAGTTGTCGGATAGTGCTAGTAGCTGTGAACTCATCACATCTCCTTTTTTTAAAATTCGAAACAACATGTCTAGGTTTCAGTTTTTTGAAATAAAACATACAACTACGTATTGTACGCACTCTAGAAGCTTTGTAATTATTATTTTTGTATTTTGGTCTACACAAAAAGAGTAATTTTTTTCCTTTTCCAAAGCCACAATTTTTTTGCAGCTGGTAATCCTATTTTTTCACTAAAAATTGGCAGATAAGTACAAAACATGTGTATATATTCAATAGATGTTTTTTCAAACTCGATTTTAAAGTGGTGAACTATAAATAACTATAAAAAGAGAGCTGAGTGGGGTCTACCATGAGGTGTGTCACTACTCAATTGGAGAACATGCATGTGAAAGAAGAAGAGAGCACCAATTGTAGGGAGCTTAGTATTTGTAAAGGAGTACATCTAGTACCTTAGTTCTACGCCCTAATTTTTTGTAAGTCTGACCCACATATTGACGGACCGATATTTGATTCGGAATATCAACCGACACATCCCGATCGAGAAAAGGAGCTACACCAAAGGACAGACACCATGGGACGTGCATGAACGGGATGGAAACAGCATCTGAGGCGGGCGGCGGTGCAAAGCAGTGCGTACGTGGCACATGAGCAATGAAGTAAACACGGTGGTGACTGCTGATTGATCGACTGATTAGTTACAGGCATAGGCCACAGGGCGGCTGACATCTCGTATCACGTCAAGCGTGACGATCTCCGCCAACCGTCGGGGACACGTGTCGGCTGCCGCACCTGAAGTGAGTATCTAAAATCAACACCATATCTGAAAGGAAATCCCGACGTGGATGCGGACGGGCGTTCCCTGCCGCGGCAGCTCGTGTTTTTGCCGTCCAGGAGTCAATCGAGGACAGGAGTAGGCCGTGGATAGAACGGCCGGTCGCGCGTGTCGACCGCTGGGGGCCTCGTACAACCACAGTGGCGATCAAACATCCGTGGAGACCGGAGCAGACATGCGGCCATGCATTGCACCGACCTGCCAGTTGGCACCTTGGCCGGGTTGCCGACGATCGGCCGTGCCGCCGCGCGCCATCGTCCAAGCTCCTCGATCTCGGCCGGCAACCGAAAGCCGTTCACCGACATTCCACGCCGAATTTACTACAGTACTCGCATAAAATGGAGTACACCGGACGGCAGTACCAAAGCCAACCGTCGAATACCAACCGACCCAGCATGGAGGTCCACAGCTGGCGCAACTACCCCGACGTGCCCCCCGGAAGCCGTTGGAGGCCGGCGGCGGTTACGCTGCAGTTCCTGGCCCAGGCCAGAGTCATCGAGACTGATGAGCTTGATACCATTCAGAAACAAGAGTCCAGATCGAGTCGAATGAAGATTACACGATGAAAACCTTCTTCATCTCTGCTTTGATCCACCTCGTTCCGCTCCAAGGTGGCCGCCCCATACCCACCAGGACTTGTCCTCCAATCTAGAGACAAAACATGCATGTTGCTAAACATCTGTATTCATAATTTTAATTGCATTGATCTAACCAAGAATTCTTTAGTCAAGAATCTACTTTTTGAAAATAACAGAATCTAGATTGCAAGTTTTTATTATGGTCAAGATAACAAAGGTTGGTTATCATCATAGCATGTAGTAGTAGTAGTTGGCTTCTTACCTGGCAAAAATATCTTGATTCCCGATACTTTGATGTTGTATCTGCATATTGTTTTCAAAGTAAATATCATCGTACAATATATAAGGAAACGATTACAAACAAGCGGAAAACTGAAGAGCCTACAAATGCAACCACTCTCTAGAGACTAAGGCAAAAGAATTGACTAAGATATTTATGATAATATATTTTGGTTGGTTGAAATATTTAAAGCGCTTGGAACACAATAACCTTTCGACGATGGGTCTTTTTTCCTATTTACTTCTCGCAACACTATAAAAAAACATAATATGAAATTGCAAAGATTTCGTTTAAGGTTGGTTGTTTATGAATTGTGACATGGAGACAAAGCAAAACAATTAGTATGTGAACTGGAAATTTTGTTTTGAAATTCACAACCAAAACATGCAGTTTTTGTCCTAAAAATCATTGTTTATATCTTAAGAATAAAAAATGTCTTGTAAAAATGTAGTAAGAAATTAGTTCCATAGAAAAATCACATTAAAGCCAATCGTATAATCCCCTTTGCTAATTAGAAGAAATGTTGCTCCTTCGTGCAAAGATATGGAAAGAGATACCAGATGAGATAATCATCGTTAGTTGGTCATGTAGGAAGCGAATACGATTTAGATAGGCACTCAATTGTGGAGAGGGTTTTGCATGTCGTGTCTGCTCATGCTACAGTTTAGGAGATAAATGCACATGAATGTTCTATGAGAGCTCCTGGTTGCGGTGATTTGCTAAAGAATGGCGACGCGGTCTGCTGGGCGATCCGCGGTTCAAATTTTGCGGCCTTGGGCTTTGTCGCTGTCGTTGTCGTATTTTCCTTCCTTGTTTAAACCGCTCTGTATCGATTCAGATCTGAGGGGCTGACATACCATTATGTTCCTTTTTTTTACCTTTGTCGGAAATGGCTAAAACGTCTTAGATATCGGAACAGGGCGAGTACATACGTGTCACACAAGATCAAAATTGAAGGGCAATTTATACTACTAGAATAATCCGAGCTAAGTGCAGCCTAGCTACACCAACCGGTGCGCTTTTCTTATCTACCGCGTCGCCTGGACGTGCAGAAACATCCGCTGGCACTAATTTATCAGTTTCTTCGATCGCCTTAGCATGCATGGGCCACGCTTTCCATGGATAATTTATCTATTTTTTCGAACGCTAAGTACTTATTTACAACGACCGGTTTCCATGGATAAGTTTCCATGTCTCGCACAAGCACGGGAGAAAACGTGCTTGTGCCACGGTTTAGGGTCAGTCGACACAAGCCAACTGAAGCGCGTTGGGAAGGCGCCGCGCGTGGGCGACATCTTTGGCCCTTCGTCGTCGTCCCGGATCTGCTGTCGAGACGGTGTCCACTCATGGTACTGAATTTCAGTTATTTCAGTAGACACCGAAATAATTACCTTTCGGTCAAAATATTTCAGTTCTTTCAGTACCACAAAGGAATTCAAAAATTGTTTAAAATCTTTAAATATTTTTTCTATATTAAAATGAATTTTAAATAAAATTTCGGTCATTTGTCCGAAACAAAAACCGAAATCACTAAAATTCACAGTGAATTTCAGTGATTTCAGTAGTGGCTGAAATTTTTCTTAAATTGAAATTTGACCTCTTTTCCGCGACCGCTCGTCACACAATGTGGTCTCGGTGGATATAGAGCCCTAGTTCTTGTGGGCCTTTTTACAATTGTTCTCTCTTTTAATTTATATTATCTAGACCAATTTGTCCAACCACTCTAGACGAGCGTGCTAAAGTTACATTTTACCTGCCTTAATAAGGATTAATTGATATTGTATACATCCTACTGGTCATGCCTTCCACGACAGGCTAATTGTTGGGATAGCTCAAGACTGATTCAGCTTTATGCATGACGCGTGTTGATCATCTAAAGTACATCTAGGATGCCTAAAGAGTTTGGATGATTCAGGACAAGGCCATAAAGAACCGACCAAATCAGTGTGTTTGCTATTTTCTAGAGATCTTTTAGCTATCGATGGAACACCAACGATCAAATTACTTTGATCAATAAAAATTTCCACCAAATGTTTTGAGCTTAACTCCAACTTCATCTCTCCCTTACCCATCCCTACTCCATCGTTGACATCATCATTTTTTCCTCCATTATGCCTGATTAATTGCACCGCATCGCAGCAGCAGCCACCACAATCGAATCAACCAATTCATCTACACCTCCTACCTCCCGTTGGCACCATCGATGTATCCCAAGCCTGTTATATATGGGCCTCGGTGTCGGTCCTACGAGTCTCTGAGCAGTGCCACAGATAGAAATAGAAAATGGAGTGAAGAAGCGTGACAAATAAACTTTTTTGGTCAGAATAAATCGAGTGTGTGCAAATTTGATCATTTTGCTAAATCTTAGCCGCATTCGTTTTAATTATGTCTGAGCGGATGTCTTGAGCTATCCGAAGTCTCAATGTTTAGAATCCTAATGGATGGACAGTGAATCAAGATTAGCTTAGCCCATATATTCAATTTACAATATCAACCGACACATCCCTATCGAGAACAGGGGCTACACGAAAGGCCAAACACCATGATACGTGCATTAATAGGATAGCCAGATATTAGAAACAGTAAGGTTCAAAAAAAGATACTCCTACTACCTCCGATCCATATTAGTGGACACAACTTTGTTTAGATACACATGTATTTAGTCTAAATACTTAACTAGATACATATGAATTTAGACAAATCTATGCCCACTAATATGGATCGGAGGGAGTATTAGAAACTGTATTTTAGGCGGCGGTGCAAAGTAGTAGTAGGTACTCTACGTGTCAGGAGCAATGAGGTAAACACGGTGCTTCTGATTGACTGATTAGTACTGTGTAACATCTGCTATCATGTCAAGCGTGACGACCTCCGCTAACCGTCGGGACACGTGTCGCCTGCCGCGCCTATAACTGCCTAATCTTTCTGCAACAGGACGGCAGCGCGCTGCATGCGGACGTTGAGACGGCTTCCCCTGCCGTGAACCGCTCTCCCTGCTGCGGCAGCTCGTGTTTTTGCCGTCCAAGAGTCCAGGAGCAGGCGGTGGATGGAACGGCCGGTCGCGCGTGTCGACCGCTGGGGGCCTCGTACTACCGCAGTGGCGATCAAACATCCGTGGAGACCGGAGTAGACATGAGGCCATGCATTGGACCGACCTTGCCACTTGGCGCTCGCTCTATCAGAGGCTTGTTGAGAGGAGAGTTCACACGCGGAGCCGGCCAGCTGATTCGTGGTCGATGTTTCGTGGGGTTATTCTGCATGTCATCATGCCTCTATCTGCCTGTTCGGGCAGGCCCTTGGCCGGGTTGCCAACGATCAGCCGTGCCGCCGCGCGCATCGTCCGTCCAAGCTCCGAGGTGCCCTGCGGCCGGCAACCGAAAGCCAACCGTCGAATACCTACGGACCTGGAATGCATGCCGGTCCCCACGCGCAACTACCCCGACGTGGCCTCGGGAGGCCGGCGGCGGTTACGCTGCCGTTTCTGGCCCAGACCGGGGCGCCACACCCACGGATCCGCTCGCTCGTCCTCGACGGAGTCGACGAAGAAGACGACGCGACACGAAACGGCAACACGACACGCGCGCCGTTCAACTGCCCCCCGACCCTTATCCTATCCGATCCTTACTTGCCCTCGCCGGCTCCATCACATGGACGCGAGCGCGGCACCGTGCGTTCGCCTGTCTGTCCGCCCCCGGTTGTCGCCGCCGTTGAATGTTGATGCATTGCCAGCGACGACGCGCCATGATCGACTATTGGCTCGAGCTGGTTCATACGCGTACGTCTTCAAACAGCAGGAGGCAGCCACGCAAAGAAATCTTCTTCAGCTCTGCTTTGAACTCTTGATCTACTACCTACCTCGATCATGGCCCTGAATGACGAGCTGTCGCGCGCGAGAGAGAGGAACACGGCGGACACCGTCTCGACAGCAGGATCCGAGACGATGACGATGGGCCAAATGTGTCGGCGCACTTCAGTTGGCTCGCCTCAGCCCTCAGACGACCGTGGCCCATGCACGTTTTCTCGCGCGAGACAGGGAAACTTATCCTGGAAACTGGTCGTTGACTCGTGTGGTAAGATGGTGTTTGTGGGGCTAGCTGATCCGGCTTCTGTGGAAGCTCTGGCATGTCGTTTGGCGCTGTGTTTGGCTGAAGATTTACAACTTTTTAATCTTCACATAGCATCGGACTGCAAGGTGGTTATTGTCACAAATGGCACGCTTGGGAAGATATGGATCAATTGTCCAGTATGTTCTTTTGTTCACGAATTAGGGCTAACAACTATGAAGCCCATAATCTTGCTAGGTTTGCTTCTTCCTTGGGTGTTGGCCGGCATGTGTGGCTGGGCATATGAACATTCTGAATGAATAAAGCCTAGCATGTTCTTCTTCTAAAAAAAAAAAATCAGACGCTGCTATATTTTTTCTTTGACCAAACGAGCTCTCCTCGTCAATTTCATATAAACAGACCGCCCATGGTCTTACACCAACCAGAAATAAACAAAGAGGAACACATGGTATCCTCATCAGGTAAGGTGTTTTAACATCTCCCTACCTTAGCTATTCCTAATAAAATAAAAAATTTATTACAAACCAGATTATCAAACGACTCATCAATTCCCTATCCTAGTTCGTCAAACGCGTAATAGTTGTCGCCCAACCATGCTATCTGGAGTATGCCTCCGTTACCATCTTTTATCATCATCGCCCAATCTTTAAGTCTTTTTCGCCGTTGATTTCTCTTCCCACAAAGGATTATATGTTTCTGCGAATTAGGTCTATTCCAGACAAAATTTAATGTGATATTTTTTAAGAAATAATTTCTTACTACATTTTTACAATACTTTTTTAACATACAAACAATGATTTGTAGGATAAAAAGACCATGATTTGTTTCTATTAACCAGCTTGCCATCAATTTCTACGAAATTTTTTTCATTGATATATTACTTGTTTTGCTTGGTCTCCATGTCATAAGTCATAAACAATCTACCTTGCAATTTTTTTTGTAATTTCTTTTTTTTCACCGACTTGTGAGAACTAAATAGGAAAAATACACGGGGAAATGTTCTTGTGTTAGAAGCGCCTTATGCGTTCTAACCAACCAAAAATATTATCATACATAATCTGAGACTCATTTGCCTTAGTTTCTAGTGAGTGGTTCTAGGAATACATAGGGTGGTTACATTCTTAATCTTTAGTTTAACTGTTTTTTATGGTTTACTTATATATACATTGTTTGATGATATTTTCTTTAGAAATAGTATCCATATACAACATCAAAGTATTGAGAATCAAGTTATTTTTGCCAGGTAAGCAACAAACTACTATATGCTATGCATATAACCAACCATGGTTATATTGACCATGACATAAGCATGTATGTTCTTTTCAAAAACTAAAATCTTGATTTCGGAATTTTAGGTTAGATCAATGCAATTAAAACTAATAACATGGATGATTAGCATGTTTTGATTGTAGATTGGACGGCATCTCCTTGTGAGTGTGTGGTCTCATGAGTATAGAGAGCCCTAGTTCTTGATAGGGGTTTTGCAGTTGGTTCTCTTTTCATCAATTTCTATTTATCTAGGCCTATTTGTCCAACCACTGTAGACCAGTGTTATGACACGTGTTGATCTGTGAAAGTATATCAATTTCTATTTATCCCGTCCCAACCAAGACGATGGTCTCATCCTCTATCTCGGTAATTATCATCCCACAAAGGATTCTATGTTTGTCCAAATTAGCCTTATTCGTGACAGCGGTCTATCAGATAGAGTTTAATGTGAATTTTCTAAGGAATTCATTTCTTACTATATTTTTACAAGACTTTTTTGATTCTTAAAATATAAATAATGATTTGTAGGTTAAAAACTATATGATTTTTTTTCCGTTAATTAGTTTGCCATCAATTTCAAAGGAAACTTTTCCATTGATATACTAATTATTTTACTTTGTCTTCATGCAAAAAATCTTTGTAGTTTCTTATCATGTTTTTTCATGGCATTGCAAGAATTAAATAGGAAAAAGACCCATCAAAAGGTTCTTGTGTTACAAGCGTTTTAAACATTCCAACCAACCAAAAATATTATCATTAATATCGAAGTCAGCTCCTTTGCCTTTGTCACTAGAGAGTGGTTCTAGGAAAACATATAGGGTAGTGGTTGTATTTTTAATCTTTGGTTTCCCGTTTGTCATGTCTTCCCTATATATTGTATGATGATATTTACTAAGAATACAAATGTTTTGCAACATGTTTTGTCTGTAGATTGGATGATATCTCCTAGTGAGTGTGTGGTCTCGTCAATATTCAATATTTGGGAAGATCCCTTAATACCTACAAGTCCTAATAGAAGAATTATATCTCCAAGAGGTAGTGTTGTCTACACTAGGTTGATGAACTTATAAATCCTCCACCTTTTCCTGTGATCCGATATGCAAGCTTTGTGGAGTAGAAGATGAAACTTGCCTGCACCTTTTCCTCAACTGCCCTTTCTCTGGCCAGATTTGGGACTTGGTACAGGCGAAACTGGAGATCTTGATGGGGGGATGCCCAACCGGGTAGGCCCAGAACCCCGAGTCGGCCTTCAAGGCCGGGTGGCCCAAAGCCCACCCGGTGTACATCTTCCAGGATACCGGGTCCCCGAGGATCCCGGTATGACGGCTCGGGGAGGCGGCAGCAGATATCTTCGAATCAGTCTGCGATTGTGTATCCCGAAGAGTGCGCTCCACGAAGCCGCACTTGTAGGCAGGATAGCTAGCGCCGCCAGCGGAACCCGTCATTCCCTGTAAACCCTAGCCGGCTCCCTCTATAAAGCCGGCAAGGAGCAACCCTAGAGGTAGACTCATCTGATTCCATAGCCTCCGGAGCACCCGCAAGCTCTGGTGCGCACACCATTGTACACCCCATTCAGATCCAAATACATACAAGCAGGAGTAGGTCTTTACCTCATACAGAGGGGCCGAACCTGGGTAAACTCTGCGTGTGCAACCTCTCTGTGAATCCTACGTCGCCTGGCTCACACCCGAGTTAAGCCACCCCGTATGGCATCTGCCGTGATTACCCCACGACAGATCTCTCTGAACCCAAAGCCGGCAGACGCTGCTGATCTAAATCAATGGTGGTTCCATCAAGTGTCGATTAGATCCAAAAACGCAGCACGATCGCTGAATGCTGTCATCACTTTGGTCTGCTGGTCTATCTGGAAAGAGCGGAACGCCCGCACCTTCAACAACATATGTTCATTGGCTCCTGGTGTTTTTAGCAAGTTGGTTGATGAGGCAGCTACATGGCACCAAGCAGGCAGAAGCAGGGTTGGAAACCTGGGCCAAAGACCACGCGAGCCGGACTAGAGCTAGCCAGAGCAAAGCTCTGCTCTTTTTCTTTTGTTTCGTAACCTGCTGTCTTTACTGCTGATATGTCTGTAATTTTACATATGTAAGACACCCATTCTTTATTCTTCTACTAATCAAAAGAATGCAGCGCTGCTGCTTTCGTCAAAAAAAAAAAAAAAACTTATAAATCCTGTCACCGGTAGAGTGGGATGAGCGGCTGCTACGAGGTATATTAAATTCACTAGATGTGGCATGGGTGTTGCAAATCCCAATTAGTATTAATCAAGGGTTTACTGCCTGGAGTTTTACAAAGCACGGGCAATACACTGTGCGTTCTGGATATCACCTGCGGTGGATGATATCTCCTAGTGGGTGCGTGGTCTCGTGGATATACAGCTAGCCCTAGTTCTTGATAGCATGCAGTGCCATCGAATTAGATGTGGCCAAGAAGAATAGAAATAGAAAATGGAGTTGAAGAAGCGTGACAAATAAACCTTTTCTGCGAGAAAAAATCGTTTGTGTTAAAATTTAATCATTTTTTGCTAAATCTTAACCGCCTAAGTTTTAATTATGTCGAAGCCGATGTCTTGAACTATCCGATGTCTCAGTGTTGAGAATGCAAGGATAGATAGAGTGAATCAAGGTAAGATTATGCGATGTAGCACCATCATGGGTTTACGCATAATTTTTTTCTAAGTCTGGCCTAGATATTGACAGACGGATATCTGAGTCACAATATCAACCGACACATCCCTATCGACAAAAAGGACTACACCAATGGCCAGACACCATGCATGGTAGTACGTGCATGAGCAGGATAGATAGATATTCGAAACAGTATTTGAGGCGGCGGTGCAAAGTAGTACTAGGCACGTGGCAGCAGTAATGAAGTAAACACGGTGCCGCTGATTGACTGATCGGTACAGGGTGACGTCTTGTATGCGTCCTATATATCGTGTCAAGCGTCGGAGACACGTGTCGCCTGCCGCGCCTAACACTGCCTAATCTTTCCGTAACCGGAACCAAACACAAACGGACGGGCGTTAGGGCATCTCCAGCCGCCTCCCCCAGCCCCCCAGTGCCCAAAAAAACCGCCGAAATGGCCTGGGAGCGCCGTTTTCCACCCAGTCGTCCCCCAGGAGCCCAAATAGCGCCGGATCGGCGGAAAATTGCGCCGGCGCTCCCAGGCCAAACCCAGCCCACCGGGTTCGGCCTGGGGGGGCGAAATGGCGTGAAACGGAATGTGGGCCAGAGCTGTCACCGGATAGACGAAATGGCGCGGAATCACGGGCGGAAAAAACGCTTCGTCGTCATCTCCTCGGCTCCCGCGCTGGTCAAAAGCCTGCCGGAGTAATGGCCGTGGACAGCCGCGCCGTTCAGCGGCGGCCGACGCGTCCAGTCGATTGCCGCGCGCCGGAGTAATGATGCGCCACCGTCTCGCCTCCCTCTGCGCCTATTTATTCCCCGCATCTCGCCGTGGCAAGGCGCACCATTCCCCATCTCTCCATCTCTCTCCTTCCCCCGAGCAAGAGCAATGGCCGAGCGATACCCCGGAGATGAAGCTGCGGCGAACGGCTTCGACCGGCGTTTCCTGCACCCGGAGCAGGCCCGCATGTTGTACGAGGCCGGGTACCCTACGCCGCCGGACATGCGGGTCCCCGGCGAATGGCGCCTGAGCGCCGGAGGCGTCCCCGTTCCGCCGCCGCCAGAAGGCCCAGCGGCGGGATTCGCATCAACGAGCCGTGCCGCGCACCGTCGCCGCCCCGAGGCCACCTTCGCCTCGTCAGGCCCAAGAAGGAGCCTGGCACCGGCGGCGCCACCTCCAAGAAGAAGAAGGCGGCGGTGGAGTGGGTGGCGCCACCGGAGTACGTCCGGGCGGCCATCAAGGCGGAGGCGCCGGACGACGGCGAGGAATTCCCCGGCGAGCAGAACGCCGTCACCGCCTCCATGCAGGATGCCGCGCCGCCCATGGTCGCCGCCGAGGAGTGCTCGGACGAGTTCATCTTCGAATGGTCGCGCAACCAGCACGCCCAGGAGGAGATTGCGCTCCAGCAGCGCCTTCTCGACGAGGCAGCGGCCAACCGCCGTCGCGCCGCCGCACGCCGGCCTCCTACTCCCCCTCGTCAGGCGAGCGGCGAGGTGATCGTCCTCGACGACAGCGACGACGACGGCACGTGGTTCGGCGGCGGCGCCAACAACAACGAGGCCGGTCCGAGCCGCTTTGGCGGTGGCGCGCCACCGAGCGACGACGACGACGGCGGCGACTACACGGCGTTCTACAGCCGGCTGGGCATGTAGATCGCCGTGTTTTAGTTTATGTTTAAGTTTTCAGCTTATATTATGTAATGAACAATGCAAAATTCGCCTATATAGTATGAATTTCGCCTAAGTTTAACGAATTTCGCTTATGTTTGATGAATTTCGCCTAACTGTTTTTTTTTTGAATTTTTTTGGGCCCAATTCTAGGTTTGGTCACGGCTGGGAAATCGACGAACCCATGGCGTCAAATAGCGCCGGCGTCCCCCAGGCCGTCCAAAAAGACGCCGTTTTTCAGCCTGGGGGGCCGAACGGCTGGAGATGCCCTTAGCCACTGCAGCTCGATCGTGTTATTGCCGTCGGAGTCGAGGAGTAGGCGAGCTACTAGCTGCGTGCGTGTCCACCGCTCGGCCTCGGAGACTATGGCGATGGAAACTGAAGCGGACGTGCGATGACTGGACCGACCTTGCCACTTGGCGCCGTATCAGAGGCTTGGTGAGAGGAGAGGGTACACGCGGAGACGGCTGATTCATGGTGGGCTGGTGGCTCTGCCTGTTCGGCCTGGCCCTTGGCCGAGTTGCCGACGATCAGCCGTGCCGCCGCGCGCATCGTCCCTCCAAGCTCCGAGGTGGCTGCGGCCGGTAACCGAAAGCCAGTCACCCACAGTCCACGACGAGCTTTACCGTAATAGAGACAGGCGGAAAAAGATCACCGGACGGCAGTACCAAAGCCAACCGTCGAATACCGACCGACCTGGCCGGGCATCAGGGCATGCATGGTGGTCCCCACGCAACTACCGACGTGGCCCCGCCGCCCAACGGCCCGAGCTATCCTGGGGCCGTACATTGGAGGCCGGCGGCGGTTACGATGCCGTTTCTGGCCCAGACCACGGCGCCACACCCCCGGATCCGCTCGATCATCCTCGTCGGAGACGACGACGACGCGACAACGAAACAACGAAACGGCAACACGACACGCGCGCCGTTCAACTGCCCCCCTGACTGACCCGACACTTGCCCTCTCGGTCTCAATCACATGGACGCGAGCGCGGCACCGGTCGTGCGCCCCATGATCGTCATGCATGCATTGCCAGCGACCAGGCAACGCGATGCCCCATGATCGACTTCTTTTCCATCACTCCTTGCTTATGCCCTGTGATGCAACGTTCTACTTACTCTGCATGTCTGCAATGCATACATAATATTAAGACTGAACTAGAACAATGCTGTACGTAGACACTCATAGAACATCCACAGATTGCCTGACTACATCAATGTACTCCCTCCGTTCTAATTTAGATGACTTATACAAATATGGATGTATCTAGACATGTTACATGTATAGGTACATCTGCATGTGGACAAATGGAAGTCATCTAATATGGAACGGAGGGAGTAGATTGTAGAGTATGCAGCCATCTGAGAGTCTGAGATTGTAGTACACAGTGTGCATAAAGCAATGCATGTTCATTCGGACTCCACTTCACTGCAGTGCGCGCAGCTCCCACATGCGTGGCCGGCCCGTTTCTCGGTCGTAACTGTGACTGACATACTATGCGCAGTGCATGTTCTGACGGGTCCTTGTGCGTCTGTTGCGTATGTACGTGCATACGCATGTGTTTACACATGCAACAGAGTCATCAAGATTGCAGTGTTTGATGTCATTCAAAAACTAGAGTCCGGCCAGAGTTGAGTGAAGATTACTCGAGCTGATCAGAATTGGCCTTCTGCCGGTGCACGTATATGTGTCTCCCAACAGCAGGATGCGGCCACATTGCCACAATGAAACCTTCTTCGGTTTTTAGGCAGGTTTCCCGTTAATTAACCGGTCAATTATCTTCTTTTTTTTTAATAAAATGAGACAAATTGCCCGTTTTTGTTTCAAAAAAAAACAATGAAACCTTCTTCATCTCCTGTTTTGATCTACCTCGATCATGGCCGGCCGGCCGGCCCCCTGAACGACGAGCTGTCGCGAGACTGAGGAGCACGGCGGCCACCGTCTCGACAGCAGGATCTGGGACGACGCCGATGGGCCGAGAGTGTCGCCGACGCGGCTCGTATCGGCCTGACCTCAGACCGTGGCCCATGCACGCTTTCTCCCGTGCTTGTGCGAGATAGGAAACTCTGGTGGAAACAGTTCAGTATGCGCAGCAAGAAGAAAAAACAATAGGAGCTGCACCTACCGAAAGTGGCCCATTAACCTGCTAGGTCTCATTTAGGGCGACGCTGGTCTAGGGTGGGTTTGTGACGGACAAATTTCGGCCTGTGCCAGAGCTGAGGAATCCATTCGCCAATCGGCCTTTCTACCGATCTCATCATCCATCAAAAAGAAAGAAAAAGATCTGCAACAAATTAATTTCCACCATTCCAAGGGTTTTTCATACGAATTTTGGAGGATTTTAATTCATTGAGTCCACACTCACTGTTGTCAAGTTTCACAAACAGAAAATATCCCAGAAAGAATTCATCTAAAATTCAGTTATTATATTTTGACCAGGAAATGTGAGGTAACAACCCACTATTTTATTGGAACAAAAACCAATACTGACAAGAGAATGTGAGCACATACCTCACCTAAAAAGTTACACCATCAAAATTAAAATGTAGTCACTGTAAGCTGGATATTCATCTTAGTAAGTTTTCCTCAAACTTGTGTTCTACTGCGTGTGCAAGCAAGGTCATGTCATGAATAAAATTGCACCAGCAGGCTGCAAAAGAGGCCATATCTCCTCTGAATATCAATCCAGTTCACAACTTCCGTGTATGCCAATATTCTATAAACACGGCTTCCGAGAAGGAGGGCCTCCCAAAATCTCTTCTAACCGATATGGGAATCTTCTGCATTGTCGTGTTTCAGTTCAATCTACAGGTGCAACGCCCACAATAGATTAAAACTCAAGGTGAAAACTAGCTAAGGCGATATGGGAACATTGTATTTTGGGAAGGAATGCCTATGGAGTTAGAAGCTCAGGTACTGAATGTGCTTATATTCGACAACACAGTTTATGGTTTAAAATTTTGCACACATTAGGTGTAGTAAATTAGTTGGGGGGAGCTACATTGCGTTCCAGTCACACACGTTCATTGTTTTCATGCTCCTATTCAAGAAAATTCAAAATATACAAAGAAATCGGTTATGATCTTCAAACAAAGTTTACAGACTACTTACCACGAATTTGTTTCAAAGTTCTATATTTTTTTGAGAATTCACAAACTCATAATCTTCCAAGTTTGTCTTGTAAATTTCTATAGTTTCTTCTATATTTTTGAATTATTATTTGTCAAATTTGTGTTTGTTCTAGTGGTCGTTGCTTCTCCTCCGATTGTGATGGCTGAGAGGTCTGCAAACAGAGGTTGGTCGGCCATGAATAGTTGGTTGGCCGCTAACTTAACAAATGAAACTCTCTAAGACTAAAGAAGCGAAAGCATAAGGTACATTTGTCTCGATTCTTTTTTTGGCTGGATTTTTGCCGAGTTCTGGACTAAATTAGCTTCATAATTACAATTTGTTGTCTCGATTCGAACTATATGTCTATTATGTGTATTGCTAAAACTAAGAAGAGGAAACATTTACTTCCAAAGATACGAGACATGACCAAGAGCTAAATAATTTATTTATTTGAAATTTGGGTGCGTATTACTTAGCAATTAAAGAACTGGGTACGGACTTCATCACAAAATTTAGAGCAGTAGCCTCCACGTAGGGATGCACAGACTCCAGAGCGTACCCACACTCCAACCTCTACAACTAAATACTGCAATATCATGAGTTGCATTGTTACCAACACTACTCACTTAGTCTATTCTAAAACCTGCAAGTAAATGTTTTGTCCTATAAGAATTATCAGAGTAGATGATTTACAGTTATCGCAATTGAAAGGACTCTGTAGCACAGCCGCATTGTTGTTCTCTATTATGACATGTCGTAATTTTTTTGATAGAGGTTGAATCAATCATAAGAAAAATAATTAGGCAAAAAATTGAAATATTATCTCAGAAAATCTATGTCCGCCCCATAAAAAAAGGGCTATGTGTTTTATCTTGTTTGCATCAGCTTAATGTTTTTGTTTAAATTGTATGTATTTTAGGGATGATTCTTTAATTTAATGGAATTTCATGAAGTTGTGGGATTTTAGTCCTTACATATAATGTTATAAAGTTTGTTTGGTTTACTTATAATTTTATAAACTTGTTTGATTTGTAGGATAAAATACAGAGTAAAAAACTTTGATTTGTAGGATCCAAAACTATATTTTCTCTATAATTTATTTGACTGCATCCTCAAAGGAAAAATTTCCACTGAGATACTCATTGTTTTTCTTTATCTCCATGGTTGGATCCACAAACCACCAAGAAAAACATTTTCTTATATGTTTTTTTCATCGTATTGCAAGAGTTAAATAGGCCTTTGAACCCCAGTTTTAAAAGCTGGCACCAGTGCTCGAGGTTAATTGTTGTTGCAAGCACCTTAAACGTGTTAACCAAGAAAAAATATCTTCAGAAAGATCTAAGACTACTCATAGTGGATTCATAGTGCATGGGTAATCTCATAAAAGACCGTTGATGTACTGCCAGCGATAAACGCGCTGCGCCTTGGCTTCTAGCTTGTGATGGTGCGTATGTACACATATGCTTCTATGAACCAAAGTGGATATCCACATAACTAGATACAGAATAAAATGAGTGCTTGTACACACTAAAATACATCTATATATATGATCCGTATTTAAATATCTAAAACATATTGTATTATGAAACAGAGGGTGTACTACATTGCATATGTGCATATATATGCATGTGTCTGCACATGTTGAATGCAACGAGTCGCTGCAGAGTTGAATGAAGAACACTCGAGTGAAGAGTCAAGAGTATTGAATGAAGATCACTCAAGTGAAGGATTGACATTCAGCTAGCATAACATGCTCCTACGGGCTCCGTTTACAATCTGCTCCTGAATATAAAATGTTTTAGCAAGATACAAACACTCCGGTCTCCAAACGTATGCATGCATGACTGGAGGTAGTGCACATGCGTCTTCCTTCACAGGGAGGCAGCCACGCAAACGAAATCTTCCTACAGTAACTGTTTCGATCCACCTTGATTGGTCAAACCGTCAGGAGTCAACAATATACGGTTGGCAGAATTAAGCCGGCACGAGAAACGCGCCGTATGATGCTCGATATATCCTCGCCGGAATCTGCTCATAATTTCCATGGCCCGGCTCCTGATCCTGAATGACGCACCAGCTGTCGCCGAACAGAGGAACACGGCGGGGATACGCCTTCTCGACGATGGCGACGGGCGGCGCCTCCTCGACGCGCTTCAGCTGGCTCATGTCGGCTGACCTAAAACCGGCTCACCGCCCACTGCACTTTTTTTTATGGCCCCACTGCACTTTTGTTTCCCCGTGTTTGTGTGAGGCAGGGAAACTGGTTACTAGCCTAGTTTGGGAGCTCAGTTTTTTCTAAACCACAGTATTCTAATAATGAAGTATTTGAGTGCCTGGGCAATGGATACTTCAGTTTTGTGCAATACTGCAGTTTCCAAAAAAAATGGTCCGGACTGAAGTTTCTTTTATGGCAAAAAACTGCTGTTTTTGTGCAATACTTTAGTTTATAAAACACAGTATTCATTGGACCCAAACACCTTGAAATATTTGATACTTCAGTATTTTTAGAAACTGAAGTATGACCAGAATACTTCAAAAAAACGGAGCTCCCAAACGGACCCTAAACCTACGCAGAAGCTGCAAGAGAGTAGTACTCCGTATATTTCTACCGATAATGGCCCATTGGCGATGATGGTACAGAGCGGGATTGCGATGGACTACTTTCGGCCTCTGCCGGAGCTAAGGATCCATTCCCAAATCGGCCCATCTACTCGACCTAAGTTAATATAGGCCTATCTGGAATACAAGAAGAACATGGAAAACGCGTGATTAGATCCTCACATGGAATTACCTAAATAATAATCCAGACACAGAGAAAAAAAAGGAATAACGTATGTCATGTCATGTCATGTCATGCATCACATTCCACATGAAACAAAACTACGGGATATATTAGAAAGGACCTTTGGATGTTGCACGGTACGCACAAACAATGAAGTAACTTTGATATTATTAACCACATGATTTAGAGAGACAAGAGTATGCGGCTTGGGATTCTGATGATATGTTTCCGCAAGGTTGTGCGTCTTTTCTTATCCATCCAAAGAATTGTAGGAGAAAAACTCATGGTAGAGTTCTATCATCTACATGGTGGGGGTAGGCATTTTTCTCTCTCAGCTGAAATCCTATGTTTTCCTCCGATCCAAGGGTTTTGTACATGAACTTTGAAGGTCTTGATTGTTAGGGATATGTTTGTTACAGATCTTAGTCTGATTTGCTGGAAAAAAAATTCATATGATGTTTTCCTTTTGACAACTTTGCATAAAATTCCAAAAGACACTTTCCTCCGTAAGCATGTACTCATTGTTCTCCATTATTTCCATGTCACATATCACATAAGGACAATCTTCAAGAAATTTAGGTTATTTTGTATCATGTTTTATGCTGCTATTTTTTTAGATTGCGTGAATTAAACAGCATTGGACACACGTAAAAGATTTCAAGCCACCACTAATTGGTGCTTTATTAATTTGCGATACGACGTAAAAGGTGGCAACCAACAAAAGATGATTGTAGAGAGATCTACAAACACAACTTCATATCCAACCATGGGAGCATGGTTCTAGGAAGACAGGGAGATGCCAAGGACGAAATTGAGGCTATCCAATTGGCCTCCCTCGACTCTAACTACCCCTTCGACATCACGAGAGAGAAAGGCAACATATTCTCATCTGCTCGTATAGATCGTTAGCTATCCTTCTTTGGTAAGCAAACATTTGGGATCCCTAGATCTTGCCAATGGTCCGCAAAAGGGGCTCTCAACTCCATCATTTCTAGGGTTTCACCCGGCCAGCCCAAGATCTGTTAGTTACGTCCTACTTATATCACCTCTCGCACTTTTGATGTGGGTCTTAGTGTCCTACAACATCTTTGTAGATGACTTGGGGTCAGAGTGTCGATCACTTTCACTTTCTCCTTGAAAGACCACCTCATACGGCGCACACTCTTTTACTCGATCGGTTCATGTGAAGGTCCAGAATCTCTCGAGGATGAAGGCCAGATCACGCCCAATTCGATCCTTGAAAGACCACCTCATACGGCGTACAGTAGGATACGTGTTGGTTGCTAATTTTACTCGTGACATGCTATACGGCTCGTGTTAGAGAAAAAGGAAATTCTAGGATATTGAAGCCGGCAAAATCGGACGGTTAGGACGACAGCTCTCGGCTTGCCCTGTGTTCCCATCTCGCGCGGCACACCACCCTCCATCCTCGCCAACAACGCAACAACCACCGCTGCAGATCTGGCGGCCGGTGGCGACGCAACGGACGGCGCTGATCCCCTCCGCCATCTCCGTCCAGCCACTCCGAAACAGGTATGCTTCTCTCCCCAAAACACACGGCCCCTTTCCCTTTCCGTCACCTCACCGCCGGCCACCCTCACATGGCGCCGCCCATGTTCAGGTGCGGCCCTAAGCGATGTCGGAGGCGGTGGACACACCGGAGAGCGGCGGGGCAAAGGAGCAGGAGCGGTTCCTGCCGATCGCCAACATCGGGCGCATCATGCGGCGCGCTGTGCCGGAGAACGGCAAGATCGGCAAGGACGCCAAGGAGTCCATCCAGGAGTGCGTCTCCGAGTTCATCAGCTTCATCACCAGCGAGTCAGTACTCAGTAGCCCCTCTCTCTGTCTCATCTCCTGCCCAGATGCGAAAGAGTGAGTTTTTACCATCCAACTCGTCGTGCGTGTGATCCAGGGCCAGCGACAAGTGCATGAAGGAGAAGCGGAAGACCATCAACGGGGACGACCTCATCTGGTCCATGGGCACGCTCGGCTTCGAGGACTACGTCGAGCCGCTCAAGCTCTACCTCAAGCTCTACCGGGAGGTATTCCCCTCTTCCCTCTCACCACGCTTTGCCTAGCCCTGATGCTACTACAGGCGAACTAATTTCGCACATATTGTTTGCCTTACGCATTTGAGATGAGAGGAAGGCTGGGAGGGTACAATATTGCTGTTTAGGAACCCTGAATTTTTGCCAAGGGGCTCTGTATTTTGTATGTCTGTCTGCAGTCTCATGGTTCATACCCGCGAGAGGATGGTGTTGAGTAGCGTTAGATTCTTGCGATAGGATGCTGTTAGTGTGACTGTGCTCATCAAGACCTTGACTTTGGTTGGGTGTCACTCACATGGGTTAATTGATTTGCTGCTTGCTGTGTCGATGAATGCTTCGGGGAGCTGTCAACACCAGGGTAGATGAAGATGTTTGTGGATGATAAACGTCCTAGGAGTCCAAAGTATGCATCTTTAGGGTGAATTTTCCCCGTGTACTTATTGACAGTGAAACGAAAACTAATTCAAATATGATGTTTTAATTCTTTAACTGGAGGAATCTGGGGAATGCTGGTTGTGAAATAGTCTGGTTAGCAAAGACTGTAAAAAGAGTTCCGCCTTCATTATGCTATGATTCTGCTGAATGCTAATGTCAGTCTGTTGTTAAATTCACCGGCTATGCCATCAATGAGCAAAAGTACTCCAGAACTACATAAATGTCAATCTGGGGAGTATGTTGTATTCTTGCTAACGGAATATTGGTGTGTGCCCCAGAACTACATAAGTTGCATGACAATTGTGATGAGAATGAGATGTACATCAAAGTAATATAGGATTGAACACATAACTTTTTTTTCTACTCCCTCTGATCAACAAAAAGTGTCCCAGTGGTACGTATAAGTTGTATGTAACCAGTTGGTTTCCGACGACATTTATACCGGATCGGAGGGAGTAGAATTCTTCTGTAAACTTCTCTCTACCAATCAAGGTTATAAAAAGCGCTTAAGCTCGCTTAGGTGCTGAGCAGAGCAAAAGGCCTAGCACTCAATTCTGCTTAAACGTGCGCTTAGCGCTTTAATCCTTCAGAAAAGAGAAAAGTGGAGGCAAAACACTCAATTAGCGCCTAGCGCTTAATTGAACCTTGCTACCAATAGACTCCCTAGGAGTCTGAAGTATGCATCTCTAGGGTGGATTTTCCAGTGAAACAAGAACTAGTACAGTTAAAATTATCCTAATTTTGCTAGTGAAAGAATCTGGATAATGCTTGTTGTGGAATTGCCTGGTTAGAAGATTGTGGATGAGTTTCGCCTTCATTATGCTTTCAGTCCGCTGAATACTAATGCCAAACTGTTCTTAGATTTATCAAAATTTAGCAACTATACCAGCGATGAACAAAATGCTGCATTTCTCGTTGAACTGAATATAGTGTGTGGCCAGAAGTGCATAAATTTTATGCTAATTGTAATGAGAAATATTTAGGAAAATAGGATGATGTTAATTTTGAAGAAATATGTAGGTCAAACACCTGACTTATCTTTTTTAGTACTGTTCTGCAAACTACTCTTTACCAGTAGAATTACTACTACTCCTTACATTTTACGGGAAATACTTTTGCTGATGAGTTGTTTTTACTCTTCTTTCATGAATAATGATGATTGATTTTGTATGAACCTTGACGACACTGAAGATGGAGGTATTTTTCATTGCCTTACAGCACTCATTGGTCTTCCATGTTTCGGTGATCCGGTAACTTAGGTTCAGATTTACTGAACATACTCGTCGTTCCCTAAATCTTTCAGGGCGACACATCAAAGGGATCGAAATCTGAGCCGGCAGTAAAGAAAGAGATGGTACTTCATAGTCAACCTGGATCATCGGTAATAAGCACTTCCTCGTGTCACTTTCTAACCAAAATGTATCCATTACCATCGGCCTTAATCCAGATGTTTGTTTTGTTGCTTCACACAATCTGGCTAAACCTATACTCGTTGACATAACAAAGCAAATCTCACTGGAATTTTTTTCTTGGCAGTTCAATGGCATGTAGGATGGGAGGATGATGATGCTGTTCGCTTATTCTGCTTAGTCAGACATATCACTCCTTGGAAGCGTGATCGCAGAACCTTTGTGGCCTGGGAAGGACCCCAGCACCCTCTTAGTTCTGTAGAATCATGATGCTTCCAGTACTTATCTATAGATGTTAGTTTCTGTATCTAAAACACTTGTCTTTGTGTTACGTGGAAGCAAATCTCCTGAGTACGTAGCTCTAGTTAGTTCAGTCTCTGTGCTGTATGGATCGTGTAACCGCATTGCTCGTTTCGGCGCTGGCTGGTGTGGTAAATTCAGAGATATCTTGTAGACCTCACTTTGCTCCTTTTACTTCAGTGAGATGTGAGCGGGTGAGAACTGTTATAAGATGGTGATGCCTGGGGGCTTATTATGGTTGAACTGGTCTCGAACATTGTCTTTAGCTCGGCTTGGGCATTGACCCAAGAAGAGCATGAAGCTAATATAGCCGCTGATGGGTGGTTTTGACTGCAGTAACTTGTCCACCCGAGTTTTGACTGCGGTGACTTGTCCACTCGAATCACACACGTGTGGGCTGTGAGGACGTCATGTGAAGAATATGTGGTGCGTTTATGTGTTATCTTACAAGGAAACTGAAAGAACATGCTACTTAACTTGTTGACCTTTGTTTTATTACAAAAGTCAGTATGTGTTTGTACTCTCTTAAGTTAGTAGCTCGAGCTTCCTATGTGCTATTTCTATGACTGATTCAGACTTACATTCCAGTTCTGTAATAGCACATCAGTGCCATTACAAGCACATGCCGTTTTGAAATTTGACACATACGCTTCTTTTAGGTACCATCTTGACCATCAGTTCTCTATGAAGATAACAAACGTTATTCTTTGGACAACTTAGAAATAAGTATATACATTGTGGAAATATATTCTCCATGGATATGGTTATCAACTTGGTGTTGTATATGTTCTGAAAATTTAATATTCATGGTCAAACCTGAACACGTCTGACTCGCTAGACTTTACAGTTTACACGGAAATGTTATCGTTCTGTTCTATCCAAGGGCTAGCCCCAAAGAAGGAAGAGTTCCATGGTCGCACAGCCTCGTCAAAGCCATGGCCGTGCCGTTTGAAGATTACACGTCTCCCTCAGCTTCTTCACCGAGCGAAGTCAAAACTCCTGCCAGTGACGGCTCGCCAGCTACTTATCTCCCTCTCCTTTCTACTCTTCTTTGCACTTTCTCTTCTACCTCTCGACCTGCATACTCGTTCTCCTCTGCATTCGACCGATGTCTGGAGTCTACTCTTCTTTGCACTTTCTCTTCTACCTCTCGACCTGCATACTCGTTCTCCTCTGCATTCGACCGATGTCTGGAGACGAGCACGGAGCGAAGCCGGCGACGACGGTGAAGATCATCGAGACGGTGTACGTCGAGGCCGGCACTGCCGACGACTTCAAGGCCGTCGTGCAGCGTCTCACCGGTAGGGACTCCGCTGCCGCGCCGGAGAATGACCATACTGATTCGCAGGCTGCTCATCGGAGGGCTCGTACGGGGAACTCCCGTGGCGGTCTCGAGGTAGGCGGCACCTTCTCTGACGTGAAGCGAAGCAGCTGAGATCGATGCTGCGTAGATAAAATAATGATGGTGTTCCATCCTTAATTAATTTGTTAAGCATATGCTAATTTTATTTTTCATTTCTTCCATGTTCGTTTGATCTTTTCTGTCCGGTTCTTTTGTCTGTCACAAAGACTTATTATTAAACTCAAACATGCATTCATGTTCTTAGTTCTTACATGGCAGTTAATTCTTCGTATGCATTCGTGTGTGATCTGTGTCTATGGACAAATAATAATTCCTTTTTGAGCATATCATGGCACTAAATTTTGAGGTATATTACCATGCCAAAAAACAAACATTTGAGATCATGTACAGTACTCCAAAACGAATATGTGCCATCCACCAATTCAGGGTATGATCCACTCTGACATAGACAGGTGCAAAAAATGTGTTGTGCATTATTTTGCCAAACTGTCATCACATCAGAGAACACACATTTACCGTTGTACAATTGTTCATGCATGAATGTAACTTCACGGCCGATCGAGACGTGAAGTATGGATTTCGTTGCACTCCTTGCATTCAGCTGTACCACTGGACAGTTGCCTCTATAACACCGCCAGGCGTTATACAACACTGTCCATATACCTGAATTCTGAGAGATGTGACAATCATAACATCTAGTCGGAAGAACCAACTTTATTCTTGAAACGATCACAACACGGTCCAACCCAGACAGGGGCTCTCTAATCTGACACAAGTTCAAACAGCAGGGTTCTGACAACAACTTAGTCGCACACATAATACAGTCCCAGACCATCCATCAAAAACCTCTTCAGGCCAGCCCGCGCGACCCTCCGATATCTCTATCTAGGCAGATTGCCGGAGCTCGGGGCGCACAAAGTCGGCATCGGCCGTCACCGAGATGTCAACGGTTGGCCTCAGCTCAGCACACGTCTCAATGGTGCCGTGGACAGGGTCCGACATGAAGTTGCTGATGAGGTCCTGGTTGATGGGCGCGTCCTTGTCCAACGCCACAAAGGCCTGCTGGGTCAAGATGTAGTCGAAGCGAGGCGCCCACTTCCTGGACCCCAGACGGGCCGTGGTGGAGCAGTTGTCAACCATGAAGGCAACTCCCCGGGCGTGCATGAAGGGGTTCAGGGAGTCCACCGACTCGATCACGCTCTCGTTTATGATCTCCGAGTACGAGTGGCCCTTCTTTCTCAGGACCTCGATCTGCAGCACGGTAGAAACGGACAGATCAGTGAACCTTTGGTTCATATAGAATCATCACTCAAGAAGCGGGAAATACACATCAAGATGTCAATTCAATCAAATAGGGCATCAGTCTCATCATACATGCTAGTATATTGGTATGAAACAAGAGGGGAGGAGCCTGACCTGGGCCATCATTAGTGCAACGTAAACTCCAGCGGTGAACGCGTGAAGTGGGCCAAGGTCACCCTGTGGCCTGGTGGAGCGCACCTTTTCACCGACCTTCCACATACGGGTTTGGTCGATTTTGCCCATAGGGAAAGCAGGAAGACCTTCCTTGTCCTGTCAAAGCATAACCAACAAGATAATGTCCATGAATAATGTTGTGTTTTTGAACTCCAATAAAACCATGAATCTCAATCTAAATGGAAGGTTGCAGTTTAAAAAGCAGAAAAACTCACATAAAACCTCCGTCCAGCTAACACAACACTCCGGATTTCACTTCCAGAGGCAACATCTTCGTAGCACTCATAAAGTATATCCATGCAAGGATAAAATGATGCACTGTAGGCCTTGTTGAACACCTTTTTGCCTTCCTCGCTCAAGGAGTTGTACACTTCAAGCATCCCCTGGTAAAAGGGAGGTATCACATGAGTAAACATGAAAAGAGATAGCAGAAGGATTATTAATGGCATACCTTCTTTGAGATGGTTTTTGAGATAATTCCAGTAATGCCCTCTACAGTGTTTTTATATGCCAACTCCTCAGCCATTCCTTGCTCTGTGTATCTCCTAAACAGAGCCTCCACAATGCCATGGACAGCACCCAGCAGAATTCCTGGACAAAAAACTGGTTAGTAACACTGCAATCATAACAAGTATCATAAAAAGCCATGAAGAGGAAAACCGGTTCACCTCGCTCCCCGAAGATATCACTCCTGTACTCCTGTTCTAGAGTAGTAGCAAATGTGAACGGGGATCCTAGCGCAACCGACCACCCTAGAGCAACATCAGTTGCCCTTCCATCAACATCCTATACATAAAAGAGCACACACATGCAAGTGCTCAGTACATTTCTGCATGTCTTCACACGAAACCGATAGTTGAGAAGTCTGTTTCTCGGTGAAATTATCATACCTGGTGAACAGCGAAGCTAGCGTTGATGCCAGCACCATTTACTTCTTTTCCCTGAACATAAAGTCTCCGAACCGATGGGCCCATTCCCTTGGGGCATACAGCAACCACACTGATGTTTTTGGGGAAGTCAAGGCCATGTGATTGCAAATGTCCAAGGAGAAACCCATGCGATAAACCAAGAATACTGTTTGGTTTCATATGAGAGAAGATTTTCTCGTAGTTGTCTGCCTGCACAAAGTAACGGGAACTTTAATTACAAGGAAAGAATAGAGTGGTGGTGTGGCTAGACAAATGTATCGTGCAGGGAATGGTAAATGGTATTCTCCAGATAGAAAATGCATGTTAAATTGATTAACTGGACCAACCGGATGCAAAAGTACCATAATCCTGAAACTCAGCCTTGTCTAGGAAATCCCTTAAACTAAACAAATCTGAATGTGATGCAGCTAAAGCACACCTGTGCAGAATCTGATATGAGCAGCAACACAAGGTCACTGCCTGAAACCGTCTCCCATATATCACCCAAGGTTCCACTCTCTTCAGTGAATCCAGCAGCACGTGCTTCCTCAAAAGATTTAGAACCTTTCCGGAGACCAATCTGAAAGGGGAAAAGACAGCTAATTGAACTGACATGATAGTGGCAAAGTACACATCAAACGGGATATAATACATGCGGGCTCATAGTTTGTATGCCCAAGTTGTACAAAATCAAATGCCCACTTTAAGCAACACTGAGTGATAAACCGTGGCTAGTAGTACAACTTAGCAAGTTGAAGACAGTAATAAAGATTATAGTGTTCATTTACTCAGGGCTCCAAAGCCAAAGATGAGAGCTTTTCTTTTAGCACAGTCTTCTTGTAGATAATTCAGTGCCACGTTTAAAATAGTAGATGGGAAAAGCAAACCTTGACAACAATGTCAGACTTGGCTTCAACCAAAGAATCCCTCAGGTTCTGTGCCTGTGCCGGACCCTGCAAAAGCAAACACCATGAACTCTGTTACAGCCAGCACAAAAACTTGCAAACACAGGCGATTGTTTTTGTTCTTAACCGAGCAACTGACAAATCTGTATGAAACTGGCCACTACGTCAGACCACACTTAGGCTATGCACTTAGGTGTTAATTCAGGTTATAGTCTTCAGTAGAAGTGCAGTAGGTAGACATGCTAAATCTCGACACGAGAAGAGAGAAGCTATATGCACTGAGAGTGAGGGGAGCAGGGAGACTGGCAGCGAACCTGAGAGCCCCATCCGATGACACCGATCTGCTTGACGCCCTTGAAGGCCTCCGGGAGCAGCGGGAAGAGGTTCCTCCCACCCCGCACGATGTACTGCAACCACACACATAACAAATCTTCAGAAATTAATGCCAGACGAAACAGAGAAGCAAGCAGCAGCAGGGGCAGAGCGGGAAATAGAGAGAGCGTACCTCCTCGTGGCCGGCGAGCGAGACCTTCTCCTTGTTGAAGACGGCGGTGTCGAAGTCGAGCGACGGCATGGCGGCGCCGACCTTGGCCGGGGCCGCGACCATGGCCGCGACCGCGCGGCGGTGGCGGGTGGAGGCGGCTAGCGCGCATGCCGCGTGGGTGGCCGGGAACGCGACGGAGCCTGCGGGTTTGGTCCCCGCGACGGTGGCCGCGGCGGCTAGGGTTTTGGGGTGGGAGAAGGGGGCGAGGGCGGAGGAGGTGGGCGCCGCCATTGCGTGGCTCTCTGCGGAGCGAAGGGCTGCTCTGCTACGGCGGTGGTTGGTGAGAGAGGGGTTTGGGCCGCGGGGTGACCTGGATGGATTTATAAAGCCGTCCGATTGTCTCGACGGACAAGATGGATCCGCAGAGAGGTGGGGCCAGCGGCCTGTCGGAGGTGGCTTCCACGTCCTCCACTTCACGTGCACCGCGCCTGTCTGCACCTATGAAAAAAAAATCGTTTCTCAAAAAAAAACCTGTAAAATTTCCTTTTTCTTTTCGACGGAACGCATGGAGATGCGCGACGACACTGCCGCCTCCCAGTTTTCTACCGCCGGCTGCCTCGCGCGAAGCTGTCGTTAAGCTGTCGTTAAGCTGTTTAGGTTTGAGGTTACTCACCGACGGCGTGATGGTGGTCCTTTTCTCGCTTTGGAGCTACGAAGATGCGCGGCATGATGGTGCGGCGTTTCAACGTCAAAATAGTCGCAGTCTGTGGAGGCATCTCCGGATATGGTGTGTGGGACACATGGATCCAGTGCGAGAACGACACTCGCTGCCACAAAGACTCTTGTACAAAAAGGACAAAACTTCAACCCAAAAATAATTTGATGTTAAGTATTGATCAAGCTAATTGGTGGCATTAAAAATATAGTTTAATTTGTGACATGAAGAAGAAAGAATATATCATATGAATTTGTAGATCATAAGTTATAGGAGTTTGAAATTAGATGTTTTATAGGGTAGCGCCCCGGACCGATTTTCGCGACAGGGACATAGCGCCCCAATTCAGGGCGCTTTCGTATAGAGGGGAGCTCCCCCGGACAGGCCCTACCGAAAAAAGGTTAGATTCGATATAGGTTCATTTTGTGCTGAAGTTTCGTCGGATGGCCAGTTTTGTCGTTTTTCACAAGTCTTTCGGATCTTTGCTTCGCCTCCTGAGTCTTGAACTCCTGATGACTATTTCACGAGTCAGGTTCACAAAGGACGGATGGAAAGAGTGGGATGTTCACTGTCCGGTCAGCATACAGACCATTGGCTATGACTCAAAGAGCTAATAATATGGTTTCAGGTTATGGTATTACAAACAACAGCCGTTGGAATAAACTGTAGAAACTACCAGTACCGCGCACCCAAAGTAAGATCATTTTGGTGGAGGGTGATCAAGAGATTTATACCGGCAAGGCTAATCCTCAAGGAACGGCGTATGGAAAGATTAGCAACCTGTGAAACTTGGTGGTGCTTCGGAGGAATCTATCTTCCATGCCTTATTTTGGCTTTGGCTTATAAGCCTAACACAAATATGTGCTTTTGGCTTTTGGCTTATGCAATGTCCAATTATAAACAGTCAAAAGCCAAAAGCACCTATTTAGTTGCTTTTGGATTTATAAACCAAAGCCGCGTGTGTTTGGTTAGGCTTTTGAAAAAAGCCCAAAAATTCTAACCAAAAAGCCATCAAGCCAAGAAAAAGGTCTAACCAAAACACCCTAAATTGTGCAAAAATCCTGGCTGACAGAAGTGGCTGAAAGTTTTGAAATGGAGCTATTTAGGATAAAAAAAACACCAATTTGACATACACCCTTCTACTATTTTCATTCCTTTTTCTCTCCTCTCTCAATGCAAATCTGGCGCATGCGTGCACGTGCTCCATTTAGATAAGATATTTCCCATTTCCTGTTGTAGTGTGAAATCATTTTTCCCCATTTTCTGCCAAAACCAGAAACTCTACTTAGCTTTTGTGTTATGTTCTTTACACTCGGCTAACTTCAGCTTGTTCTATTTAGTTTTTGCGTATGCATTATATTGTAACCCACTAAAAAATTGCTTGATAATAATTCTTTGTGACTTGAGAGATTCTTTTTTAGTAAAATTTATATTTTTGTCCTATTCATAAAAACTCTCGGCAAACACTAGGCTTTGTGGACAACCTTTTCCTAGCGACACTCGGCAAAGAATCAGCTTTGTCGAAATATTTTTCCTCGTGGCGCTCGACAAAGAGTAGAGTTTGTCGACGGCTTTTACCGGTGACGCTCGACGAAGAACTGACATTCGAACCCTACTTGGCAGAGCTTTACAGACAACCATTTGAAAAAACACTTGGCAAAACCACGTGCCACGTGGCCTCGCCGTTTCCGATTGTCGACCATCTTGCCACATTTATTTGCCGACCCTTGATTTGATGCAAGGTACAGATTTGCCGAGCGCCTGACAGGGTACACTCGGAAAAATCCGTTTGGCCGGTGGCTTCTCCGTCAACCTTGTTTGCCGACGTCTTGCACATGGCAAAGCTTTTTCCATGTGATTTTAAGCACGCTACGTGTGCGGGACACTCGGCAAACCGATGATTTCCCGTAGTGGATCTGGTAACCAATGCCCCTCCGGAGGGTATGTTAATGGGAGCCAAGGGTAGGAGGAAGGGAAAGTCTGGAGGATGCAAACATAAACTATGCATTGAGTGACGGATTATCAATTTGAGAGAAAGGCGAAGAGTCGCCTACCTGTCAGTTACAGTGACAACAACAATGGTGGGATAGTGTGATCACACGGTTTCTCCATGCGAAAGTACTGTGCGGACGATACGTATTCATCCGATCAGTGAACGATAACTAATCGAGTGGTGCGCTACAGATTTAGTCTAGTGGATGGACGTCTTGATCTGACAGTCGTATCAATGTATGAGGGCTTAGTTTCGAGCCATTAACACCCGGGAAGGAGGGTTAGAAACATCGGTCGGGAAAGAAGTTTCATCAGAGGGGATACCGCGATGACGTGGCTTAAAGAGATGCTAGAGAAATACTCACTCCGTTTCAAAATATAAGACTTTTTAGTATTTTCCGGATTCATACGTATTTTAGTGGGTAATTCTTATTTTACTCCATATTAGAATGTCTCGAGTAGATATAAAAGACGTGCAGAAGAAACTTTGTCGGGAATGGCTGAGAGCCAATTAAGGTCGGAACCACCAAAGGAATTATATTATCTGTTCGATGTCTTCACCTGCCCAAGTGTCTGCATTCCACTGGCTCGATCTATTCAAAGTCGACGCTGACGATCACCACTTGCTTCAGTTTTTTTAATCTTCAACTCGTAGTTATCCTACCAAGGGAAACGCCATTTGATGACCTACAAGTCGCCATCTCTGTTACTACGCCAACTGCATACATAAACATCACAAATGGAGCGATATGATCTCTGAGAAAAGTCAGCAAGTACAGGCGTGCCACGGGGGGCATTAGAATTGAGATTCATGGACAAAACTATCCGATCATCTAGATTTTTTTTGGAAGGGGACCGATCATCTAGTTGATGTGGAAAACGACTTGTTTAGGAAGATGTGATTTAAGAAACGGATGTTATTGCATTATACAATTGTGACATATGCATAGAATGCGTCAGCAGCAATGGGATAACATAATGTATCTATCATTCATTTGATTTGTCAAATGAAGTAACAATTTGATATGACAATAGAGTAATACACTCCTCATAATCTTTTATTATTATCAACAGTTTTCTTCTTCCAAAATACACTCATTCTCTTGAAGGAACGGTTCCACGCATGGCCAACTTCGATTTAGTACTTAAAATCATGCATAGTTTTTTTGGGGGATAATCTTGCATAGATTTGATAGTGACAAAGTGATGATCTATGTTTATAATTTAAAACACAGTGATAGAATATACTCCTATGTGAACGGGATTGCCCAATTGTTCTACAAAACTACTTGAAATATATGAAAATTTGTTTAATTAATAAAATGCTTTTACCTCCATCCTAGGATATATAACTTCCTAGCTAGGACCAACGTACTCCCTCTGATTTTCCCGGAGCGTCGCAGCCGCGACACCTTGGATACTAGCCACCACCACGGACGTCGCGATGCTCGATCAGCCCACGATGCCACCACCACCGAGCTGACCCGATCTAGCAACAAAAGCCTGGAGCAGTCGAATCACTGCCACCCGTACCATGTGGAGATGATGAACCAGCCGTAACATGACTCCATTTGTAGCCGCATCCGACCACGTCGGGCCAGATCTGGCAGATGGCACCCACTCGTCAACCGCCACTACCGCGACTCCTCGCCGAGGTCTGGGGCGCCTGAAAAGACTCCACGTCAAGCACCATCACGGGGAAGGTTAGAGCACCACTAGCTCGAGATCCAAGGCCGCCACCCTTGAACCAAACGTCGCTCGTGCTGCCACAAGTCGGGACAACCCCGTATTTGCCGTCTACTGCATGGCGGTGTCATTCGACGATGGCGAGGGGCCTGGGTTCAAATCCTCTGGTTGCCATCATGAGCAATATTATTATATTTTTTCAAGCCTACCACAACTTTAGAAAGTGATTATCATTTTAGTTTATTTTTCTTTATTGTATATTGATGTGGTTGGCATACCGAAATAACTTTTGTTGCACATAGTATAGTGGTTATGTGATCATCAATAGATCACCATCATTTTGTTATAGAGGCTGGTCTTTGTACTTTTTCAAGAAAAAATCTGATCTGTGTGCATGAATAAATAATAGTAGTTAAAAATATTTACAGAAGACTACATCAATATCTTGAACTCTATCGTTTAGAAGAAGTGATTAGATTATGGTGACGGTTTGTCTGTCGATACATTAAAACCTTCAAAACAGTTACCTTCTGTCCTTTAAATAGGAAGGGCAGTTTAATACGAGTTATCAAAAAGTAGTATATTTAGGAACGACAAAGTACCGAATAGTGAATTTTATTTCTTCCGTGATGACATACACAGTACATCAAATAAAAATAGTACATGAGTTTTTTTTTGTTGGCAACTTGAAAAGTACATGAGTCTGGATTCTCTTTTAATGTTAACTGCATTCCCAAGTCACTCATCCAAACCACTGAGAGACCAGTGGTTTGGATGTTGTGTCTCATACTACATCGGTTTTTCAAAATAAGGCGTACTAGATTTTTTTTCTTCTGAAAAGTCAACCAGTGTTAATTTTGACCAAACTTGTAGTACGATAGATAACTATAACATTGTTAATTTAGATATAATATGAAAATATATGTTCTTATGTTTTTTATATTGATTTGACATTATAGATACTAATACTTTTTTCTATAAATTGGTCGATCTATACATTTTCTTACTTTGACTAAATTTTCTAAATAACAGCGGACCGCGGTTGCCATCATGAGCTGGTTCCGGGAATTCCCTTGCTCTGACCATGTATTATTCTACTGTTTCGTTCTCACTGTCACCGCAGAAAATTCTACCTAGTAAATTGTAAGCTACGATACCATCTCCATGAGATTAGTACATCTTGTCCCTTTGTGTTTGTACTGGTGCATTGCGTGAAGTCTTTAAACAGCTCATCCTTGTTCCGTGTCGAATGGCCGCGCGGGCCAGCAAATCCGATGAAATTTCGCCGGACGGCAGGAGAGCGCAGGAAAGCCGGAGAGCGCAGGAGAGGTCGGTCGACGACTGGCTCCCGATCACCTCCTCGAGGAACGCCAAGTGGTGGTACTCGGCTTTCCACAATGTCACCGCCATGGTCGGAGCCGGCGTCCTCAGCCTACCCTACGCCATGTCCAAGCTCGGCTGGTACGTTCTGCATCGATCACCGGCTATTGTTGATCTCTGATTGCTACTGCGACCTTGACGTTATTTGGTTCTAGGGGTCCTGGCGTGGCGGTGTTGCTCCTGTCGTGGATCATCACGCTGTACACGCTGTGGCAGATGGTGGAGATGCACGAGATGGTGCCGGGGACGAGGTTCGACCGGTACCACGAGCTCGGCCAGCACGCCTTCGGCGACAAGCTCGGGCTGTGGATCGTCGTGCCGCAGCAGCTCGTCGTCGAGGTCGGCTCAACATCGTGTACATGGTGACCGGCGGCAAGTCGCTCCAGAAGTTTCACGACGTCATCTGTGAAGGCAGGAAGGACTGCAAGGATATCAAGCTCACCTACTTCACCATGATCTTCGCTTCCGTCCAGTTCGTCCTCTCCCAGCTCCCTAACTTCGACTCCATCGCCACCATCTCCCTTGCCGCCGCCATCATGTCGCTCTGCTACTCCACGATTGCTTGGGGAGCTTCCGTGGATAAGGGATGGAAGGCGGCGGGGCACGTGAACTACAGCCTGCGGGAGACGACGGCGGCGGGGAAGGTGTTCGGCTTCTTCGAGGCGCTGGGGGACGTGGCCTTCGCCTACGCCGGCCACAACGTGGTGCTGGAGATCCAGGCCACCATCCCGTCAACGCCGGAGATGCCGTCCAAGAAGCCCATGTGGAAGGGCGTGGTCGTCGCCTACGTCATCATCGCTCTCCACTACTTCCCCGTCGCGCTCATAGGATACTGGGCCTTCGGCAACACCGTCTACGACAACATCCTCATCACCCTCAGGAAGCCCAGGTGGCTCATCGCCATCGCCAACATGATGGTCGTCCTCCATGTCGTTGGAAGCTACCAGGTTTATGCGATGCCGGTCTTCGACATGATCGAGATGGTGCTGGTCAAGAAGCTGCGCTTCCCTCCTGGCCTGCCCGTCCGTCTGGTGGCCCGCACTGCCTATGTTGGTAATTAATCAACGCCACCGTTTCCTTCTCAGAAATCAAAGTTCAGAAAACTGTGACTTCAACTGTAAAAACGAAACTAGCTAATGGGTTGCAATCGGCTGCAGCGTTCACAATGTTCATAGCCATCACCTTCCCCTTCTTTGGTGGGCTGCTCGGATTCTTTGGCGGATTCGCATTCGCACCGACGACTTATTTCGTAAGCATTCCGAACCCATTTCGATCGTTCCCACTAATCACAGCAACTGCAAAATCCAGAGCCTGACCAGGACCCATATCTTGTACAGCTTCCCTGCATCATGTGGCTGGCAATCCACAAGCCCAAAAGATTCACCCTCTCATGGTGCACTAACTGGGTAAGACCTACTAACAAGCTTCTTGATTTGTTTCTTCTTCCGTCTCTAGTACATGTCTCACTTGATCATGGTTTCGTCTTAATTTTTATCTCAATTTCGTTCTGATCTTTTTGTACTCACTTGGTCATAATTTCCCTACGTTAAATCCAACATAGTCATGTTTCTACTCTCATGCTCTTCAGATCTGCATCGTCCTTGGATTCTTGCTTATGATCCTAGCGCCCATTGGAGGACTCTGGCGGATTATAAAGGATGCCCAGGGATACGAATTCTACTCCTAGATTATATGCTAGTATATTACTAAGAAAAAAAATCTTGGAGAAACAATAGAGACTGTGATGCCACATCTAGTTACAGATGCTTGATAGATGGATACAAGGTTAGCAACATGTCACGAGTAGGATCAATATGGCTTAGCTCGAACAAAAAGGTTCTTTAGGCGTTAGTCGTACATAAGTAATGTGTGTGATTGTATTTGTTTATCTATATTGTAGGATCAACTTGGCTTCGCTTTTGTGTGCAGAGAAGATAATCGATAGTGGTTTCTTGTTTCTATAGTTCTTCCATAAATCATTGTAAATGTTAACTGAATATTGTTAGCGTTGGATAGTTTGTTCATATCTTACCTGACGATAACTATTCAGCCTAATCTTGTCACGCAAGATAATGAGCTGCCTGTAAAGCTATATATAGCAACCGATTGTTAATCAATAAAATCAGTTGTGACATATCCTTTCTCCTCCTCACGTACGTAGTCCAGGCTCTATCATGGTATCAAGTCTTTAGATCCAATCTCCAGCTTCCGCCGCCACCCCTCCCACCCCAACGCCATGAGCACGTACACCTCTTCTTCCTCGTCGGGCTCCGATTCTGACTCTGGCTCCGATGAGGGCTTCGGCATACCTGTCGCAACTCAGCCCCTCCCCACCCCTCAGCTGCAAGCTCTCCGCATCCGTGACCACGTGCTCATCACGTTGGATTACGAGAAGGAGAACTACGGTTCATGGAGCCGTCAATTCCTGACAGCCCTCTCCAAGCTCGGGCTCCGGGATCACGTCGACGGCTCCCCCACGCAGGGCACCTCGGACTGGGCGCTAAACGACTTTGCCATCGTCTCGTGGTACGACACCACGGTCACCCCGGCCACCTTGGCGATCGTCGATTCCCGGCACGCCACTGCGCGCTCCCTCTGGCGCTCCATCCGCCGCGTCTTCCGCGACAACCGCGACACCCGCGCCATCTTCCTCCGCGATGAGTTCCACAGCTTCAATCAGGGCGACCTCTCCGTCATCGAGTACACCTCCAAGATGAAGCAAATGGCGGACACTCTCGGCGATCTTGGGTCGCGTGTCAAGTCTCGCGATCTCATCCACAACGTTCTGCGCGGCCTTGATGAGAAGCTGCAGCATGCCGTCCCCCACATGTCGCGCGGGCGCCTCCCGTCCTTCATCAAACTTCGTTCCTTCCTGCTGTTGGAGGAACAACGTCTCGCTCGGCAGGCCCGCGTCGTCGCGCACAACGCCATGCTCGCCCAGGCGCATCTGGCGCTCCAGGCCGCCGGCACGCCCATGCCGGCCTTCACCAACCCTGCACCGCCGGTCTACTTCAACCCTGCTCCGGTCGGTCTCTATGGTGCTGGCACCTCTCATGCTGGCCCATCCGCTGCCCCAGGCCACGGGAAGAAGAAGAAAAAGAAAAACACCCAGACCGGCTCTAGCGCCTCGGCTCCGTTCACTCCTGGCCCAGCAGGTCCCTTCAACCCGGGCTTCCGTGCCTCGGCACCACGCCAGCACGCACCTTCTGCGCCGGCCGTCGCCGGCACCTTCCAGGCATGGGCCGCGCCGAGCATACTCGGCCCCCGCCCGTCCGCCCCGTCCGCTCCGGTGGCGCTCAACGTCAACTCTGCGCCCGCCGGCCCGCCTGCCCACACGCCACAGTGGGACCAGTCCGCCCTCATTGCTGCGTTGAACCAGATGTCTGTCCAAGCGCAGCCTGGCCACAATGGAGGCGGCGAGTGGGTTCTCGACAGCGGCGCTTCGTCCCACATGGGTTCTGCCACCGGTATACACCCTACTCCCTGCCCCCCTAATTTCCCTTCGTTGTACAACTAAAAAGACACATGTTGTACAACTATACAGACACATGTTGTACAACTAGACAGACACGGCTTCTACAGACACAGGTTGTACAATTAGACAGACACAAGTTGTACAGACACAGGTTGCACTACTATACAGACACATGTTGTACAACTAGACAGACACAGTTTGTATAGATACAGGTTGTACAACTACGCAGACACAAATTGTACAACTATACATAACCGGTTGTACAAAAAAAAGTTCGTCAAAACCTATCAACATGAGATCTAGTTTTGAAGATCTCGACGCGAGGAGCTCAAAAGTGAAAACGGTTCGTAATTTGGATAAACGGTTCTCAAGATATTTCATTTTTTAAAAACGAATCTCAAAATAAATGCACATGCAACTCTCCGCACGGAAAAACAGAAATCCCACCAAAACTCTCTCGTGCTGCCACTTGTCGCATATGCAAAAACCCACGAGGGACCGCGTGAAGGGAAAAACTGACACTTGTCATCACGCCACAGTCCGTTGGGTTCTCTTCGCAGAGGGAAGCCTTTTTCTAGTGATTTCGACTAAGCAACAATTTGTTATGGGAATCGGCCCACCATATGGCCACAAGGCCAATTTGTGAGGCCGTTGGTCTACCCATTTAAAGAAAAGGTTGTGGCCTCATTGGCCCGAAGGTTATCTGGCTTGACCCAAACCCGATGAATATATACTTTTCTGCTATTATTTTAAGATAAACCTCTCGAAAAGTGTATCGTATAGAATATTATAAGGCATACTGGGCCCAAACAATATAAATTTGTCTTGTTTTTTTAGGATAAACTGGAACCAATTTTTTTTTGTATGCTTATTTAGATATATAGACATACATCATCTAGTTTCACTGGCAAAATATTACTAAGAGTTAATTTCCAACCGATAGAAAGACGAAAAGACTATCAAAATAAAACAAGTCTGTATGATTACCTTAACTGTACAACTATACAGACACAGGTTGTACAACTAGTCAGATACGGCTTCTACAGACACAGGTTGTACAATTAGACAGACACAAGTTGTACAGACACAGGTTGCACTACTATACAGATACATGTTGTACAACTAGACAGACACAGTTTGTATAGATACAGGTTGTACAACTACGCAGACACAGATTGTACAACTATACATAACCGGTTGTACAAAAAAAAGTTCGTCAAAACCTATCAACATGAGATCTAGTTTTGAAGATCTCGACGCGAGGAGCTCAAAAGTGAAAACGGTTCGTAATTTGGATAAACGGTTCTCAAGATATTTCATTTTTTTAAAACGAATCTCAAAATAAATGCACATGCAACTCTCCGCACCGAAAAACAGAAATCCCACCAAAACTCTCTCGTGCTGCCACTTGTCGCATATGCAAACACCCACGAGGGACCGCGTGAAGGGAAAAACTGACACTTGTCATCACGCCACAGTCCGCTGGGTTCCCTTCGCAGAGGGAAGCCTTTTTCTAGTGATTTCGACTAAGCAACAATTTGTTATGGGAATCGGCCCACCATATGGCCACAAGGCCAATTTGTGAGGCCGTTGGTCTACCCATTTAAAGAAAAGGTTGTGGCCTCATTGGCCCGGAGGTTATCTGGCTTGACCCAAACCCGATGAATATATACTTTTCTGCTATTATTTTAAGAGAAACCTCTCGAAAAGTGTATCGTATAGAATATTATAAGGCATACTGGGCCCAAACAATATAAATTTGTCTTGTTTTTTTAGGATAAACTGGAACCAATTTTTTTTTGTATGCTTATTTAGATATATAAACATACATCATCTAGTTTCACTGGCAAAATATTACTAAGAGTTAATTTCCAACCGATAGAAAGACGAAAAGACTATCAAAATAAAACAAGTCTGTATGATTACCTTAAATAAGAACAAAATTCAAACAACTCCATCGACAATAATATTTCAGTGCTTCACAAAAAATGTTACTCGAACATTTCTAGACACAGTATAACTAAGGACAATGCAAGGTGCTTACCAAAAAAAAACCAAGCATTTTTCTAAACACCAATGCAAGGTGCTTACCAAAATAAAACAAGTCTGTATGATTACCTTAAATAAGAACAAAATTCAAACAACTCCATCAACAATAATATTTCAGTGCTTCACAAAAAAGGTTACTCGAACATTTCTAGACACAGTATAACTAAGGACAATGCAAGGTGCTTACCAAAAAAAAAAACAAGCATTTTTCTAAACACCAATGCTTATTCCAATAGGAGAGGTGTCTAGTTAAGCATTTCTCTGGTGTAAATAAACACTAGTGTTTAACCAAAAGCCGGTTTATTGCACCTTGCATTGTACATGCGCTAAACTCGTATTCTCATTTTCTTTTATTCCTTTCCAAGCATCGGTCAAATGTTTCTTGGGCAGCATTGTCACACATAAAATTCTGAAGGAAACTAAATACATGAAATTAGTATTCTACGGATTACAACCCCTTTTCACCTTAAAAATTACAACCTAATCTAACATGCTTCGGTTGAATCGATGAAGAAAGAGGAAATTTAGGATGGAGTGCTACCTCAGTCCCAATCCGAGAGATCGAAGGGCCTGGCCACCTTGCTTCAGGCCTTATTCGTTCCCCTCCCCCGGCCAGGATCGGGGTGAAATCCCTGTGGGTCAACCGGGATCAGACCCGCGCGGATAAAATCCCGGCCATCTCGTGTGATGCGTTCGGTTATACCCGGGAGGGATTCCACCTGACCCAATTCCACTTCAATCCCATCCGTTTAGGGGGGGGGGGGGGGGGGGGGGAATAAACCTCGCGTTTTATCCCGTGGAATTCGCATAACAAATTCCTGCTTAGTTGATGGATCAGTTATGCTAAAAAAAAGCTGAGGGATCATTTTTATCTTGGTATGGAAGTATTCTGAATTTAGGAAAAACTGAGAGAGAGAGACAGAGACGAGGGCGAGTGAGACGTGGATTCTTTCCACGGGGGGGGGGGGGGGGGGGGGGGGGTGTGCAATAAACCCCGCATCTTATCCCGTGGAAAGAATCCACATCTCACTCGCCCCCGTTTCTGTCTTGAACTCTCTCTCTCTCAGTTTTTCCTAAATTCAGAATACTTCCATACCAAGATAAAAATGATCCATCAGCTTTTTTTTAGCATAACTGATCCATCAACTAAGCAACAATTTGTTATGCGAATTGGCCGACCATATGACCACAAGGCCAATTTGTGAGGCCGCCGGTCTACCCATTCAAAGAAAAGGTTGTGGCCTCATTGGCCCGGAGGTTATCCGGGTTGACCCAAACCCGATGCATATATACCTTTTATGCTATTTTTTTAGAAAACTCTCGAAAGTGTGTCATATAGAAGATTATAAGGCAAACTGGGCCAAAAAAGTAGAATTTTTGTCTAGTTTTTTAGGAAAAACTAAGCCCAAAAAAATATATTTGTATGTTTATTTAGATATATAGACATACATCGTCTAGTTTCACTGGCAAAATATTAGTAAGAGTTAATTTCCAACTGATAGAAGACGAAAAGAATATTAAAATAAAACAAGGTTGTATTATTACCTTAAATAAGAACAAACTTCTAATAACTCCACCGACAATAATATTTCAGTGCTTCACAAAAAAGGTTATTCGAAAAAGGTTATAAGTGAGGAGACTTGTGTTTCATGGGCAAGATTGTCACACATAAATTGTGAAGGAAGCTGAATACATGAGACTAGAATTATACGAATAACAACCCTTTTTCTCTCCTATCTAAAAGAAAAGTTTGGTTCTCTCGTACGTCGTCCCTTCGTCCAACTATTCGTCCTACGTCTCCCTTTTGCAGTTTAGCCCCTAAAAAACTATGCAATTAACCCGCAGTCCAACCCTAATCAACCCACCCACCTCATGCCCTCCATCTTCTCTCCCGTGAGCGGCGGCGGCGGCGACCGCTCGCGTGTTGCAGCGTTCCCCGTCCATCTCCTCCACCATTCCACGGTATCCCCTCCACCTCCGCTCCCCTCTACCCAACCCGATTACACGGAGGAGGCGCTATCGGTACCGGCGTCGCACGCGTCCAGTATTTCGGATCGTGATCGTCGCGAGTCGCGGCTCTCGCCTCCTACTCCGCCCTGTCTCGTCGTTGCACCACGTTGCCGATCCCTACCAGCAGAGATCGTGAACCCTTCGCCATGGTGGTCTACCGCTTCCCCGGGATGCAGGAGGTGCTAGATGCGTGTGGCGTCTAGTTGGGCATCTCCGTGACGCCCTTCGCTGCCGCCGACGAGGGCCATGTGCCGTCCACGGGCGACCGCTTCTACGAGCTGAGCCCCGGTCCCCTTTCCTGCTTGTCTTCGTTCGGCAAGGACAAGGCCGTCGACCTGCAGCGATGAAATCAGCACGGCCTCAGTGAAGACAACGTGCACGGCAGCTGCCTCCCGCTTCATGATGGGCCCGTCAACCTGATGCATTGGTCGGGCAAGGGCAAGCCTTGGGACAGGCTCGACGCTGGCAGGCCACGCCTGCTCGACCACACATGGAAGTCCTACCACCTCTCAGTTGTCGGAGATGGCAGCGGCTGCCTCGCCGGCCTCCGAGCAAGCATTGTCGTCTTGGTAGAGCCTTTTTTCCTTTTCTGCTCTCGGTATTCTTCTGTATAATGCTTCTAATGCTCGGTTATTAACTATGTCATCTCCTGTAAGGCCAGCATAAATAATGATATGTATGTTTGAATATCAGTACACCATAGATCACAAACTTATGGCCATACTACACCTGATTTTTTATTGCATTTTAAATAAACCCAAGTATATCAGCTTATATGCTTTAAAACTTTGTGTCAGGTATGAAATTGGAGATCATGTTGAGGTTTACTCTGAAAATTCTATCGAGGAGGTAGAGCAGGCTGAAACGCTACTTGGTATTTCCCCGATACACTTTCCTCCATTCATGCAGGCATGGAAGATGAAGCTCAATCGAACATCCCAGCCAACCTGGTAAGATGCTCGATCTCGCGATTGTTATTTATGCTACGCCTCGTTGGTTGAGATGTCAAACATTGTGATATCGTCGGTACCACCTTCATTCGGTTGATGTGCTTGGGCTGTACTACAGCCCTATCAAATTGTGAGTTCTAACACTTGATTTGTGGAGCTCATACACCAATGAATATGTAATGTTTCATGTTAACCATGACATGTAATGCTCATGATTTCTTGACTGGTAGAGGACCTCCGTGGCCGTGGTCTTCTTATATGAAGCTGGATCTTTAAAATAATTGGAAATCTGAAGTCGTTTATACTCCCTCCGTACACAAAAAGATGTCTCAACTTTGTCCAAATTTGCATGTATCTACACATGAAATATGTCTAGATACATTCAACTTTAGACAAAGTTGAGACATTCTTTTGTAAACGGAGGGAGTAACAGTTAGCAATCTGAATCTTTTGATCTTTTGTAAGAGAACTGAATAAAAACTACAGTATGAGCTCCTTTTTTGCGCTAATAACAGGTTTGTGAAGGTAGATGTCTCCTTTTGCTGCGCTTATAACAGATTTGTGGATGAAGATGTCTCTAGAATGAATTTTGAATCAGTGTTAATGCTGTTGTCTGTGAATGAATATTTTGTGGAATTTGAGGTTTCATGTGTCATTTGTGGAGTACAACATGATTTTATAATTCATCTTTCATGTATGTAAAATGGCATTGTACTGTTTGTGTGCTGAGAACAATGACAACACCTAACAAACACAAACTTCAGAAGATGTATACACGAACGGGCTGGGCAGTTCTCTCTCAAAAATCAGACTATATCCGTGGGTCCTAATGCTATGTTTTGGTCCTACATTGTGATACTCGGTTTTCCAGGAGAGATTAAGCTTCTTGATCTTTTTTTAGTGTCATACCCAGTGAAATTACTTAGGCTAAGATTATATTTGTCTTGAACCGCTTCCTAGACGGACATGCTTCTAATGTAGTATTTTTTTTACCATGTTCTTAGGGGCATATAAACTGCAGAAACGTTCATAGAGAAGTTCATGTATCAAAAGTAGCTTTGCCATATAGTGCAGCTTTCCTGGATCTTGGAACAAAAATCTAATTCGTTGGCTGCATAAAAGTTACTAAAGTAGCAAATGGTTGTGTATTGAAATTACTTCTTCTCTGGTAGCATGATTATATAATTGATGTTATACCTGTATGAAACTTAGTCAACTATAGAGCTGAAATTAAAGAATGCCTATCAGCTGGCAATACACGCGCAGTATCACATATGATGTCTTTGGCAGCTAAATCGGCAAGGCTTAGGCAAGCAAAAGAAGAGGTTGCGTGAGAAATAGAGTACCTTGCGCAGATGGAAGCTGAATTGAAGCTTGCAGAGGTATGAACATTGCATGTGCCCATTCAATATTTTTCTTTATAATTCTGCAAGCTGAATTGAAGCTTGCAGAGGCCTGTGCAAAGATCCAACCACAAATCTAATGAAGTTCAATAGTATTGAGACATGACCTATTTGGATGGATACCTAGGGCTACATACTATTTCTGCTATGATAGGAAGTGAAAAAGAAATAAAAGGTGCCAGTAACAGCGATGTTCAGCCCTAAGCAACAATATAGGCGCTGTGTTGCAAAGACTTCCATAGTTTTTCCTCCTTCCGCTGTGTTTGGATAGTGATGTTCAGCCCTAAGCAACAATATAGACTCCTTGCTTTTGTTATAACGAGAAGTTCGTGGAACGGCTCTCTAAGCTCTTCAGAGTGATATAAGTTTTGAATCCTCTCATACTATTAACAATGTAGTTAGAATTGCACTTTTGTTAGTATATTATGAAATCAATCTATGCCAGATTATATCAAAGGTAATAACTGTGTAGTAGCGACCTTAGTTTTCACTAATTTTCTGAACTCTGGGTTGTGTGACTGTGCCTCTGAATCTGAGTACTTATCATATGTTTCAAATCTTTTTCAGTCTTTGTTAACAAGAAAGCCACTTGCTTGCGACCCTTCAAGCCTATTGAAACTTCCAGCTGCAAGCAAGAATATGATGTTAGACTCAAGCAAGAGGAAGCTAGTAGGTACACTTGCGATCATCACCATTCCTTGCGTAACACACTATTGAAACCAGATGAATCAGTCTCGATCTATGCTGATGCAGTGTCAAGAACATGGAAATGCTATTTATTTTGTATGCTTGTACTTAAGCTGTATTATTTCTTGGTATGTTGACTGTGTGTCTCACATGGGTTCTTCTGTTCTATGCACTTTAACCTTTTATATATTGGAGTTGAATCTTTCTTGCCTAGCTAGATTTCTTCCAGCCTTGGGTACTTTAAGCATGGATCAATCTAATTGTTGATAGGTACATCTGCATGTTCAGTCGTGGCATTAGCATATAAGTTCTCTACCTTTGAGTAAAAGCAATTGCATCGTCAGTTGCATAGTTTAATTACTGATGTTTTCTCATTTGTAATTTTGTTCATCTAGATCATCGACTGTTCTTGAGACCCAACAAGCACCACAAGTTTCGCGTGTACTTGAACGCTTACCACCACTCAGTCATCAACTCGTCACTGTCATTATCTTGAGCATCGTCAACATCTCCAAGGGCATGACCATCCTCGATGTGGAGCAGAAGTGCAAGACGGGTACATCATCACGATTGGCATCCTGGGAGGCATCGTGGTGGCCCTGTAGGCCATCACCTGGAGCATCCTTCTGAAGAGAAGGAAGACAGAGGACAAGGCCTACAACGGCGATGTCTCGAACGGCCACTTGCTGCTCTCCATGTAATTTTTTTTTGTAATATCGCTGATTAGGATGTTAATTTGTGCACGCTGAAGATTAATATCCAGTGAGAAATATCACGTGGTGTACATGCAAATCATTGTCTCCAGAAATGATAAACTCCTAAACTGGAAATACTTAGTGTTTACCAAAACCAGTTCAACTCTAACAATTTCAGTGAATTATCCAGGTTTGTATATCTTGCTGCCTAACAGATTTTTCGGGAGTAGCATGTCATGTCTCTAATTTGATGAGAATTCGTCGGTAAAGTCTATGGCACTGCGGGTATTGGAGCGGATCATCAAACGTGGCGCTTCAAGGTAGATGATTTATCCGTCTCCTTGAGGGAGCCATCGCAATGTGGGGGTGAGGTGGCGATGGCGACACATGTCTCTGTTGGCGTACAACACGAAATTGGCCAGTTGACTATACCAACGTGAACTTACTTTGCAAGGTCAACACGATTTTTCTCACCCGTTGCAACGCACGGGCATATTACTAATAACCTTAAAAATTACATCCTAATCTAACATTCTTCGGTGAGTCGATAAAGAAAGAGGAAATTTAGGATGGAGACGTACCTCAGTCCCGATCCGAGAGAAGGGCTTGGCGCCCTGCTTCCGGGAGCGAGAGGAACAGAGGGCGACGAGCGGTGTGAGGAGGGCTGACGGCGGCGCGCGAGTCCCGATCGGCCGATACCTTGCGCCCGTGCCTCAAGAATACGAAGGAACACGATGGTCAGACTGTTCGTCTACTTGTTTTCCTCTGGACTGTGTTGATTTTCTCATAGGCTGGGCCCAAGCTTCTAGTTTTCTTAACAGGCTGTCAGGGGAATAGGCAGAGGAGTGCCTGCTATCTGGGCCCCTTTCCAGGCCTGGGTCCAAGGCCCAAAGTCGGCCTTGCCAGCTCAAAAAAAAAAGAGCTTGCCTTGCTGAACCAATCCGACTCCGGAGCTGTCTCCTGCTCCGCCTACAGATACGCATGTAGTAGTACGCATCGTTGTGTCGATCTACTTTGGCTAGTTTTGGGTACGTACGATGTCCTGGCTTGCAAGAGTTCGAGTCCGTGTAGGTTAGAGAGTTTAATCCGACTCGTGTAGGTACCGGTGCGTGTGTGTGTATATAAGCACACAAAGGGTGGCGTGATTTTGTACCGTGTGAGATCTCAATCTTTCCTCTCCAGTTAGAGGACACAGAGATGTCTAAGCGACGACGAGGGTCAGGCGGCCAACTACCATGACCGAAGCGGCAACAAACACAAGAGCATCTATCTTGTTCTAGATGACTGGCATAGAGGCTTCACCATCCGCAAGCTTGACGCCGACAGTCCTGACCTGAGCGTGCCCCCCGTCTTCAAGCTAGCCTCGCCTCTGCAATACCATGCCATGGACTTTGCCGCTCTCGGCACCAACATTATAGCCACTAGCAACCGATGTCCCGCAACGATGGTCTTCGACACGGAAACCGATGCGCTGGCCATGGGCAATCCCCTCCCTGATGCGCTCCTCAATGCGTTTAACCTCTTTGTCACCGTCGGCGACACGCTATTCGCGTTTGCCTACTACTTCATGTCGCGGCCTCCCTCCTTTGAAGTCATGACCACCGCCGCCAAGGACGAGATCCGCTCTGAGTGCCCAAGCACCGACTGGTCATGGAAAAGCATCCCGACACCCTTCACCAAGCATCAAAGGATTGTATCCCACGCCCTACACCCGGACGGGCACACCATATTTGTGTCTGTGAACGGCAGGGACGTCAGCGGGACATTCTCCTTTGACAGCGAGAACCGTGAGTGGAGGCGCCATGGGGAATGGATGCTCCCTTTCCACCGCCAAGGTTACTTCGACGCCGACCTAGATGCAGTGGCGGAGGACTCCTACGGGCAAGGTAGGGCGCCCGCCCTACCTTGATGATTTCCAGAAACTCAAGTACTATATGTAAGCATCTCTAGAGTTGGCAGATCAAGTTCTTCCAGTTCGTTGGTGATCGCATGCTCGGTTCCTCTTTCAGCTCATTCTTGGGAAGGAAAAGGTGGGCTGGCTACTAGGCCTTTTTGGGCCACGTTGGAGGCACGATGTTAGCGCTGGCCTTAGTGCGTCTCGTTAGACTACCTCGGTTTGTTCATTTCGTTTGACTGAGCCCAAGGCAAATGTACACACTAAACATCAAAAGAAAATGTACAAATTAAAACTACTCTACAGATACATTTTTCGAAAAAAGCTAACACATATTATAATAGTATAAATGGAGGAGAAATTGTTTTCATTGCAAAATAGCGATCTTTTCATGTTGTGCTCATTCGAATTAGTGATTTTTTTGCATCAAAATTTTCGGGCTTCAATTTTCGCCCGACCTTAATTATTTTTCGTCCTCCGCCACTGCCTAGATGCATGGGTCGGGCTACACACGGATGGCTACGTCTGCTCCTGCCAAGTTCCCTCCCTAAGCGCCGCCACCACCATGCAGCAGCCTAGCTGGAAGATGGCTAAGGAGCAAAAGCTCTGGAACACAAGACATCAGGTGTCTAAATCGCAAGGGCCTACTCTCACATGCATGGGAAACTCTAGGTTTTTCCTCGTTGATTGTGTGATAGCCGATGGATTCGAGTTTCAGGATGCCTTTGGTGACCCTAATGGCTGTGTGCTCAACATGACCACGTTTCGTCTCAGGTACAATCATGAAGGCAAGCTGCGAATCATGGACAGAAATACTATCTCTTGTCCTGTCACGAGGCAACTCTCGTCGTTTGCTCCCATAGCGTTCTGGATGTAGGTAGAAAGAATATTGCACTTAACGTTTTTATCTATTTAGATGTATGTCATGCATACAAACTATGTTCGTCGTACTGTCTGTAAGTTATATTTTTCAATACAGGATCACTTTATAAATTGGGTCCGATTTTGACCATCAATTTAAGCAACAAACTATGAGTATATGTTATGCGGTGCCGTCAATAAGGAGCAATGAAAAACCCGAAAATCATTTCAAAAAAATATGGATTACATTAGCTAGAACCGCTAGCCGCGCCGTCGTCAAGTCATAAGTCGCGAATATTCAGGCGAGCGCACGCGCTATTCGTGTGTAGTGTACAGTGCATTTGTGTGCTTGTTGCATTTTAGAATACACATGGAGTCCACCTTATAAGTAGCTCCCCACCTCCTTAGCTTAGCAATGTGGGACTAAACTTGTGGCATGCCTTTTAAGTTTTCAGAATTTTACTATGGGCCATGTTGTGTGTAACGGGTCTCAGTGTTATAACAAGCCAAGCAATGGCACAAAACTGGATACGGGAGTGGGCTTATTACGCCTATTGATGTGCAACTCTCTGTACGCATGAGATGTCATTGCATGATTACTCACGTTCTACTGACTAGACCAGCTACATGCATGTTCACATGCATTTAAGTTACGTCCTACATGCTACTGTATATGAACCTACCATGAAGTAATAAAGAGCAAAATACAAACAACATACTGGTACTGCTAGCAAAGGGACCAGTCAACCTAGTGGCTAGCTCTGGATGCATAAACTGGGAACGGTTAGATTTTTTTGCATGGGAGAAGACTAACCGTATGCTCGGAGGCGGTTATTGTGTATCATTTTGTGTGACCTTTTCGTTGCTAAATTTTATTACGGTACCTTTGTCACATTGATTATTTCAAGAGCTTGGCGAGCCTCGAGCACCACAGTGGGCTCCAGGTTAGTACTTAGTAGCCTCATCCTCTTGTCTTCCACATGGATGTAGTCATGTAGATACCAAGTGTGACACCTTCAACCATGTATTGGGTATTTGGGCTCCATTGTGGCCGCTGCATGCATATCGGTAAGCTAGACATGGACGGGTGGCCGCTTGCTTGCGTTCCAAGCGCCGACAAGATCTAGTTGGAGGGCTCAAACTTCAAAATTTTGTCCCTCACTTTTGAAAATTGAGTCACCATGATTTATTCAATTCCAGTGACCCGCTCGGTAGGGCCGTAGGGGCATACGCTCGAGAGTAACAAGGTCAGCGGTATAGAATCAAAAGTAAATCCAAGATGTCGAAAGTCATATCTACGATCGACATCATAGAGGTGAAACTTGTTACCAACGGTGGTGGTATTAGCACGAATTTCGGCGTGGATGTGGCATTGTCATTCACGCGAAATTCCGCGAGTGCGCACACTAAGTCTGTTGGGTACAATCATTTGTGTGTTAGTTGCATTTTAGACTCTAGTGTGCAAACCTAAATCCCTCGGTGGACTGGGTTTCCACAATCTGCCGCTGCTCAACGCCACCCTTTGCGCTCGCTGGATTTGGCTCGAGAAGACGAACTGATCCAAGCCATGGGCGGGACTACAGTGCCCCGGTCTCGCCCACGGCACGCGCCATCTTCAACGCCTCGTCGGCGGCTCTGGATCCTCGGTGTCCTTCTGGCGTGACCCGTGGATTGGTGGTCAAACCGTGGAGGCTATAGCGCCGGCCTTGCTTGCCATGATCCGTCCCGGCATCGTCCGTTCCCGCACGGTACGTGATGGGCGCATCGGCAACGCTTGGGTCACCGACATCGTCGCCCCCTTGTCGGTGGACGCCGTCGTTCAATTCCTCGGGTTGTGGCATGAGGTGAACCAGGTGGTGCTTAGCGAGGCTGATGACACCTTACCTTGGAAGTGGTGCGCCGATGGCTGTTTCACCTCTAGATCGGCATACAGGAAGTTCTTCGCAGGCACGGTGCCGTTGGAGGGAGCCTCTTTGGTCTGGAACTCGTTCGCACCTATGCGTTTCAAGTTCCATGCTTGGCTCTCGCTGCGAAAACGGTGTTGGTCCGCTGATCGTTTGATCCGGCATGGCCTTCCCTCCCATGTGGATCGGACTGTCCCCTTTGTGTTGTGGAGATCGAGACGCTGGATGACTTGTCATTGCAATGCCGATTCTCTCGTGCCATTTGGTTCCGATTGATCTCGAGGAGAGACTGGCCGATACCTCTCCCTGGAGCGCACAACTCGTTGCTTGTATGGTGGTCCGCAGCGGCGGCAAGGACATCAATTCCTTCGTCATGCCGGTGATTCGCTCTCTTTGGCTTGAACGAAATGCTAGGGTTTTTGAGCGCACCTCGACGCTGGCCCATGTTCTACTAGAGAGGATCGAACTAGTATACATTTTACCTTGTCGTGTTGTACCCATTAACCTGGAAAATGAACAACTACTAGCTAAATACCCGTGCGTTGCAACGGAGACATAATAAAAATATTTTAATGGTTCCACAGTAATCGTAGCAAAGCATATAGCGTGCGTTGCCACGGAAAAGAAAAACAAGGTCGCTCATACACATATCGATCAAACAATTATCTTAATTTAGCATATGCAATATTTTTTTGGGTAATCCATAACAATTTGACCATCAGAAATTAAACACAACTACACTTAGAACCATAAGAATTTTTAAAGCTTGTTTAATCCTTTATTAATTCCAATACAGTGTTGGGTTTAAAACCTTTCTGTTTTGGGTTGCAACCCGCTAATATCTACTAAAGCAAAAATCAAAAGCAATCCCGCTAAATATGATACCAAGGTTCAACAAATGAGATGGTGCATCATATCAAACCGATATGTATAAACATCAAAACAAGCAAATATATCCCAATAAAGCAAATGACTTGAAATAAACATAATGTCGCCAGATGCATCAGTACCAACTAAGCCGAGACAGTTACATTATGGAAGACAAATCACTTTTATCTCGCAGGCCTATAAGCCACCAGCCAATTGATTCCTGGGGCACTTCTATCTCTCACGACTGGGGTTACCTCTCTTGACGATTCATGTCATCCAATCCTACAACAGAGTTGCTGCGGTGATGATCATCATGACCGCGCCGGTGGTGGTGCCCGCTTTTGTGAGATAACCCTTTGCCATTGTTCATCTTGTCCGGTTCACCAGCAGCTGCTCCACCATCCGAGGATTCTCACATTGAGTGGCTCCTGCTGCGCTTATGGTTGCGGAATTGGAGGCGTGTCCTCGTTCTTAACCTGTGACGCTTCCTACTCCTCAACTTGCTCTTCTCCTTGGAGTCGTCGTCTCATGACCCATGGCGGCGCTTGCGGCTCCTGGAATGGTGGTCCTTCTTGCTTGACATCCACTCTTCATCGTTGCTGCTCTAGTCTGAAGCATCAGAGTCACGCTTTCTCATGTGTGAATGCTTCTTCCTGCGGTGTTCTTCCTCAGACCCACTCTTTTATCCATCACCATCGCTCTCATCACTTGAGTCTGAGCTCTTCCTATTCGATCTGCGCTTGCGCCTCATGGTACCATCGGAGTCGGAATGGCTATGCTTCCTGTGGCCTTTTATGGTCCTTCCTTTTCATGTGCTTCCGTTCACTGTCGCTCTCGGATTCACTATCAGATTCTGAGGAAGAATAGCGTCTCCTCCGGTGCTTTTTGAATTCAGCTTCTTCTCCTTTTCTTCAGTGGCCTTGATTGATGCTTCCAGTTTTTCCTGCCATTTTAGTCGGGCTTCTTTCTTCTCGAGGATTCTCTTCTTCTTATCTTCGACCATCTGCAGGACCTTCTTGAATCCATCCCAGCGAAACAGATAAACAGCTAAAAACTGCAGTGCCATGAAATGACGCAAGGAAGTGCATCTAATCTTCACATAAGAAGCCAGCCAGCCGTCTACTCCTACTATTGGGTCGGTTGGTCAGTCAGGCACACATCATTGTCATGGATACGGCTTTTAGAAGAGAGAAAACACGGTTAGTTCATTGAACATCTAGTATCATCGAGCGTACTTGACTTCTTGCAGAAAAGTAAGTGTCTATATCGAGTAAGCAAGGAGAACAATTGATTTTGAAAACTCAAAAAAAAAAACTGGCAACCAATTTACATCACTACCAGGCATACCAAAGTCTAGAGCAGTTAATACTCAAAACCAGCCAGTACAGAACTGTCAACCAAAAACAGTAGCTCAAAGGTTCAAACATGCTAACCTTTTTTCAGAGCTTACAGAACTGTCAACCAAAAAAAAATTAGGCTATAGTAGCAATATATACAATGAAAATAAATAGCGTATGTAAGAAAGTTTGTAAATTGTTGCCGATCCACAGAATAAGCTAATACTTATATGGGGCGTCAATTTAAATTTGAATGGAAGTTCAATATTAAGCTGCAAAGGAAGGAGAACAGGGGACTATTGATTAGTTCCCCAAATCTCATTTTAACTACCTTCCATGTGAGATAGCTTGTTAATTATTAATGATCCAAAGAATAAGCTTTTCTTCATATGGGGCATCAGCTGAATTTTGGAAACTTATTCCAATTCTAAGATGTAAAGCACGGAGGACTACTAATTTTCCTGCTGAATCTTATTCAAATAAGTACTTACCATACAACACAAGCTACAAACCAAGTCTTGTTTAGAAGTTCGAACAAACTACTGCAACCTAGCGTTGACTAATATTACAGATAGCTAGGAATCATTGAAATTGTAACTACTAAAGCACAGAACATAAGACCATTATGGTCCAGCTCTCACCTTGCCCTGAAGTTCTATGTTCCAGCTGTTACGTTGTCCTAAAGTTCTAAGTTCCAGCTCTTACCTTGTCCAGAACTTCAGGTGGATCTTGCCAGTGATATGTTCACATTTTTCAGACTGCCAATTATTTAAAAATTAAAATTAGTGAACATTTCAGCAAATATCGGATCATGCAACAGAAGCAATATGAGAATGTAATGCTAGTACCATGATGTGAGTGCCTGAACATTAGGAAAGCATTTGAGGCAGGCTAGCACTATCTTGACTGTCATTGTGAACTCCAAAGCGCACCTTCAAGCTAAGAGTCTTCACGCTTGCGACCAGCATGCTTGCACTTGTCTTAATCTCAGCCTGGAATATAACCAATTCAGCAATAAAGTTTGCACATTAAACATATTAAAATGTGTCTTGAATAGAGCAGAATTGTAAGATCATATGGAGGTTGTACTGGACGAGTACCATGATGACAGTGTCTCCGAATCTCTAGTGCGTATTTTCCTGGCTCCAAGTACCTGAATAAGCCTGATTAATTTCAAGTTACGCTCATACATTAGAAAAGAAATTTAGAGTATGGAATTACACATTACATAAAATTGCCACGATATAGATGATTTATACTAAATTTGCCCTCATTGAACCAATTTCAGTGGAAAGATCAGTACTTTTCATTGTATGAGTTAGTAACACAATTAGCTTTGTTGACTATAAAAAATGTAGCTTGGAGTGTGGAAACCAACGATTCCAGAATAAAAACAACCATTGAACAGTAAGCATCAGAGATACGTAAAAACAACCAATGATCCTAACATGGTATTCACCACGTCGACGTTCGTGTGTTCTTTGCACATGCTGCCTCAAGCAAAACTTTATATTTTCAATCCACTTTAACTCCACACTCCACAAGGCAGTTTTCTTCTGGCCGTCGTGAATGCACGCTTAACAACCAGCGATGAAGAATGTGCATTAAATACATAGACGACCATGGATGCAGGTAAATGACAGACGGGAACAGTAAAACTAACCCAAAATTGACAGACAAATGAACCAAATCGAGCAATGCAGAGGCGGCCATCAGCAGCAATTGGTGAGGAACGAAAAAGGGAAATGCTCACTGCGAACGTCGGAGTCGGCAGCATCCGGTCTGACGGAGGCCATGGCGCGGCGTACACCTCCAATTCCCTGATGTCGCCGTCCCAGGCGGCGGCGGCCTTCCGCTCCATCTCCCCCATCCATGCGCCGGTAGCCCCTCAGCCATGGCGTCCATTGGGCGGAGATCGACCCCGGCGTCCACAGGCGGAGATCGACCGCATCCACGGCGCTTGACGGATCGACCGCCGGCGCACCCCTGATCTCCGCCGCAATCATGGCTCCTGGGGGCCTGGAGGGTCTTCGTGTGGTGGGAGGAGGACGGCGTGCGACGACGACCAACGCCGGTCTGGGGGACGGGAGGTGGAGGTGGAGGTGGGTGGCGGCGCCGGGATATGACGACGATTGCGGTTGGGAGTGGGGTTAGGGCTATCTCGCCGGATGGACGAGCGGCGTGGGTGTCGGTCGGTCCGACGAGTGTGTTTGTGTTTCGTAGTTTTCTTGTTGGGCCCAAGGGGAATAGTAGATGGGCCAAGCGCGCGGGACGAGAGAGGGGCGATGTGTACTCGATGGCCCATGCGTAGCGATCTATGTGATGTTGGACGAAAATTTCTGCCAGTTACGTACGTACCAACTTCCATTTAATAGTAAAGATACTACTAGTGTGTTGACTTGACTGGGACACTAGATTGAACTAGTATACTTAATTAGACGACCAGCTTGACTCAAACTTGAACACGAACGAAGCATTAATTGCGATATTTTGCCCATTGGACAGTTAAGAATTTGTTAGGCTGCTCATTTTGTCATGCATTGAGATGTGTGTACATGCATGTGACGTGAGGCACGTACCACACACATGTACTCCCTCCGTTCGAAAATAGATGTCTTGCATTTGTCCAAATTCAGATATATGTGTACACTAAAAACATGTCCACATACATCCAAATTTAGACAAAACTAAGACAGCTATTTCTAAACGGAGGGAGTAAGTCTTCACACTAGAATTAACTCGATTAAGTGGTAACTACTCGCTTGCTAGCTTGCTGCAACAATTTGAAGCTAGCGTTTCTTGGTAGTTACCTTCATACGGATCGGGACGTGATGATCGCGTTTGTTCGTGGATTTAGTCCTTGACGATCACCGCCACATCCACCTCTCTCACTCCTTCCTCTTCCTCTACTAAGAGCCACCAAACCTCGTCGAACATGGGGCCGACGTAGCTTGCCATGGTGGCACCAAACCCTGGACCGGGCCGGAGGTAGGATCCATGGCTGGATTCCCATAAAAAGAAGCTAAGGGTTAGTGTGGGGGTGCGGGTCGTCGAAGCCGGGAGAAAAGGAGGATATGGCATATAGCCTTAGAGGGATGGCCGGGGGCGGTGATGTAGATGTGGAGAGTTTCGGTACGGCATGGTTCGCGGCTGCCCGTCGATGGTAGGTGACGGTCCGGCTGATGATGATGGCGGCACCCCCCCCCCCCCCCGCACCATTGTGACAGCCGACAGTGTGTTCCCGGAAAATTGACCGTACTTGTAGTCCGCTAGCTAGTTATATATACATCTCGGAGAGAACTATCAAATCATTGTTGACATTCTAGAACGTAGCGGACCAAGCAAGCTAGGTTCAGATTATCTAGCTCCACCATCAAAACAGCGCTGGAGGGTTCCCCAAACCTCCTGTTGCCGAAGCGACCGAATGAAGCTAGAGAGAATACATGACCTCACAGGTGGAGCGAGAATACATCACCTCCCCAGTTGCTTTTATGTGGAGAAGGGGGATGGGAGAAAACTGATAGTTGGCGAGGGATAGGATTGTCTAAAGCGGTCCTCCATTCATGCATGTATATATGTACATGATGGTTAAGCACGTGAACTAGTAGTGCGTTTTTTTTTTTTGAACATGAAATGTCAAATAATCTTTTAATAATATTCTGCCACACATATAATAATAAATAAGACAAAATAATTATGACAAAGTATTGGGATAGCTAGTTGGCGATCCGGTGTAGAGGAAGTCACACGCTGTCGATTTTGTACACATGACAACAAGCCCTAGAGAAGACAAATTGACGGTGGTAATAAGTCTAGCTTAATTCATTATTTTAGTAGAAAGCTCATGCTTTTCTTCAAGTTATGCACGAGACATCTGAAAAGGATGTCGCGCTCATACCGACGCCTACTACCGTGTTTGTCCTAGTTCTTCCTCTACCGAGATCTCCTTCTTCTCTTTAAAGTTTAATTCATTCCCCGTAGCAGGGGTGCCACAACAAGCAATAAACAAGACGCTTGCAATTATAGGCAAATAGCCTAGCATAAAATAAGGAGAGCCCAACACTCAGTATTGGGCTCGAAAACCTCAAAACACTCTGCTACAAACCCTGAAATGGTGTGGCCAGCTCCAACGAGTTGGTGTCACCCATGCATATGCCATCAAAGTGCGCACTAGCCCGACGCTTGAGCTGCATGTTATGTTGGTGATGCCGTGATACCCTAGTACAACTCCGCCCTCCGACGAGTCGGCGCCGTGGAATCATCTTCCCTCACCTCCAACCCGCGTCGCCTGACTACTCTCTCACTAAGACCCGGCGTTGCATGTTCTTTCTTTCCTATGCACAACTACATCTTAGTTAAGCCAATTGAGGAGGGTGTCTTTGAGTAGGTCATGGAAGAGACATGGTTCGGCCAGTGAGAGCAAGTCCAGCAATTCCCCCATACGGTCCCCGATAGGAAAAATAGGGGAGAGAGAAAGAAAAAACGCCTCCAGCAGTTCCCCTACCCGTGTCCCCGCTCCATCGGCGTCCCCGACCGAGACCTCGCTCTCCCCTACGCATCGGGGCGGTGGAGGCGTCCCCAATCCATCGACGCGAGCAACCGCTCGCTCTCAGAAGAATCCCTCCCGCCAGCACGCCATTGACGCGAGCAGCAGGTTCGTCTCCTCTCCCCTTTTGTTCTTCAATTTCTGGGCGAAATCGACCTCCAGATCGAGTGGAGAGAGGAGGGAAGGGTGGGATGCGGTGGGGGCGAGCTCCGGGCGGGGGACGGGCTGGCTCTGTCGCTCATGGCGCTGTCGTTCTGGACGGTGCGGAGGAAGGGTGGTGAGAGGGGGCCGGAGGCGGAGGTGGACACCGCGGTGCTGGACGCGGTGGCGAGGAGGGAGAAGCGGACGCTGGAGAGGAAGGAGAAGGAGAGGGAGAGGCGAGCCGTGGAGGAGGCCATGGAGGTGACCGAAGAGGAGATGGAGATGGCGGCGTGCTCGAGCACGTGGGGCGGGCGGCGCGGCCACTTCCGAGGCGCCGGGAGACGGGGGCGGCGCGGTGGTTGGGGACGAGCAGGGCCGGAGGAGGCGGCGTGCGGGCGAGGGAGAAGAGCCGGTGGCCGGCGGCGGCGGCGTGCTGCGGCTGGAGGCGAGGGAGGAGCCGCGGAGGAGGAGGGAGGAGGCGGGCGGCGGGAAGATGTGGTGCGCATCGTGCCTGGCGTCCGCCTGCGCAGGCGCAACCTCTGCACGTCGGCGGCCTCGTCCGTCACCCGCCGCTCAGCCCGCCTCGCGTACTGCGGCCTCTTCGCTGCTTCCCTCATCCTCTCCTTCCTTTATCTCCACTGGCTTCCACTATGGATTGGGTCTGCCGTAGTTACGAGCTGAAGCTCCTGCCTTTGGATTGGGTCCATGCCATTCTCTCCCTTGATGTTGAGCTGCCGAAACTATGGATTCTTGCATTTACTGAGTTACTTATACTGCTAGAAACTAGAAATAATTTCAATCACTAGTTGAATTAGTGCTCATAGAAGATTGAATGTCAATATTTGCTTAGTTTCTTATCTTGATCCTGGGCATAACTTTCTACAATTCGAGTACTGTATTTTAGTATCTCCATGCCACTAATATGAGAGATAATATTGCATGCCAATTTTTATCTCTTAAGAGGCACAAATTACTAAGTCTGAATCACCTAGTGGATCAGTTAAATAGAGCACACCATCTGACATCTGTATCTTTAATTTTTCGCAATATTTTTGTTACAAATTTTTGCAGCAACGCGTGTGCTATCGTCTAGTCATCTTAAAAATGTTGACCATGCACTGTATATATAATACTACTGCAGCCTGTTGATTAATGTGTTTGTAAACAAAAACAGTACTAGATAATAAAGGAAATCATGTGGTGTGTATAGTTAATTGCACAGGTCTCTATGGGATAAAAACCTTGGTGTCCACTAGGGCAATTTTTCCACTTCCAATGCATACAATCTATGCTCCCTAGCATACCTGGAAAACCCCTTTGCTCTCCAATAGCAAGTAACCTAGCAGTATCATCAACATTTGGAGATCTGAGGTACTCATCACCAAATATTTCAATGACAGCTCTCACAAACCTTCTAAGACTTTCTAAAGCGGTGCTCTTCCCTAGCCGACAATATTCATCTGTAGCATCAGCTGATATTCCATAAGCAAGCATCCGAAAAACCGCAGTCATCTTTTGCAAAGGATGTAATCCAAGAACACCAACATGGTTTCTTTCTTGCTCAAACCACGTATCATGTCGTTCGACAGCACCCGCTATGTGTAAAAACAAAGGACGATGCATTCTAAACCTAGAACAACAAAATCATGAATGAGACACAAATCAAGAAGAAAGGCATAAATGAACAATTGTAACAATTGCGTACCTTTGGCGAAATAGCCTCGCGGGGTAGCCGCCTACTTCAGCAAAGTAGTCTCTGTGGAGTCTACTACAACCCTCTGCTCTATCTCGGTCAATTACTTGGCGTCCCGGCACGGAACCGCCATGGCGTGGAGCATTCAAACGGTCCTGCTCTTGCTGACCTACGACAACAGCCATCGCATAGAGCTCCTCATCGTCGGACGACGACGACTCCTCCATGCACATTCGCACGGCCATGCGGCGGCGGCGACTCATTTTTGTGGGCGGGTGTATACAAAGAGATTGAGAGAAGTGTGAAAGTAGAGACAGAACCAGGTGTGAGGGATATGTGAGGGATGGAGCTGTATATATAGACCTGAAAACTAGCCGTTAGAAAAAACACTGTTAAAAAACTAGCCGTTAGAAACAACACTGTTCAAAAACTAGCCGTTCAAAAAAACACTGTTCGAAATCTAGCCATTAGAAATAGTGTTGTTCAAAACTATCCGTTGGAGATACTGCCGTACGAATTACAGCGGTTACAGAAATAACCGAAGTTAGTTACAAAATATTGTTTAAATATAGTTGAATGTGATATAGGGGAGATGCTGGAGATGACAAAAATATAGAAGAGGGATCTTTTTAGGGGAATCCCCTATATAGACATATAGGGGAGACAATACAGGGGAATTGCTGGACTTGCTCTGAGGAGCCAGCGGACCTGGGAAGCGAAAAGTACTTTCTAGCGGAGCCGGTTGTTACCGGTGTCCCTCTAGCCAATCAAACCAAGCCACGAGTTGTTGTATGCTTGTACCTGGACCCCCGCTCGGCTGTATTAGGTTCTTTCAGCCTATTTACTGGTCGCGTATTTCTCATGGGGACCACCCACGTGTTTGGGTTGGCAGCAATAACTGCTCCCACGTCCCAGCTCTTTGCCTATTCTTTCATCTAGTTGCCACAAACTCACGAGTAAGGTCAGCCCACCTGCGGAGTAGTTCAATTATGGTTTTTAATAGTTTCATTTAATTTTAGAAGAAGTTTTTGACACAATTCCAATAAACAAACAAGATATTTGTCAAGTATTAGTACAATAACATCTTAGTATCAACGAAATATCACATACATTACACATTTACAAATTTTGTGTCGTACCCAATATGATCCAATTATTTTGATTTTGCATACCAGCATTATATCAACAAACTGTGACATATATGTTATTCACACATATGTATCTCATTTTTTTCCCAAATAGTTTCAGTTCATTTCAGAAAATGTTTCAAAATATTTTAAGCTACTCAAATAGAACAGGTTTTTGTCAAGTGTGCGTCCCATAACAGCTTGCTATCGAAACAATATGGCATATTTTGCATACATTTACAAATTTTGTGTCATGCGAAATATGATCCAATTGCGTTTTTAGAATTTTTATTATGGATTATTATGGATACCACCATTATATCAACAAAGTATGATATATGTATGGTTCACACATAAATCTCTTTTTTATAAAATAGTTTCGTCTCAGTTTGAGAAAAGTTTCGAAATATTATGAGGTACTCAAATTGAACAAGATATATAACAAGATATTCGTCAAAAAATGGGTTCCGTAACATCTTGGTATCACAGAAATATGACATATATTACATACGTTTACTAGATTTGTGTCATGCCATATATGGTCCAGTTACGTTTTTAGAAGTCAATTATTTTTATTACTGATATCAACATTATATCAATAAACTATGACATGTAATATTGAAATATTCAAAATCCTTTTTTGGATTCATATGTGGCATAACAAACATATCCATGTTATCTAATTTATTAAATCAACCGAAGCACAAATTGCTGCTACCTACCAATTAGATGCACTAGAGGCGAGTACTAAGCCACAAATCCATGTATGAGGAAAACATTGCACACAAAAATCGACTGGAAAAAGAATGGGCTGAGAGGGATCCAGCAACAGATGAACAGATTCAGGCTGAGAGAGCTCCAAAACCAGACGAACAGATTCAGGCTGAGAGGGATCCAGCAACAAATGAACAGATTCAGGCTGAGAGAGCTCCAAAACCACACGAACAGATTCAGACTGAGAGGGCTCCAAAACGAGAAGAATAGATTTACACGCAACCTGCCTAGCAGGCCGCCAACCTCGCATGTATCAGCGCCACTGCCTCCGTCTCGCCTCGTCCTTCCGCATGCCCACAAGCCGCAGCCTCGCCGTTGATCCGGTCGCAGGCCTGCATCCTCGCCGCCGTTCCGGACGCCATCTCGTCAGTCACCACAGCGCCGCGGCTGCCTCATGGCCGGATCGCCGCCGCTGTCTCGTGGCCAGAACGGCAGCGCCGTATGGTCGCCCAAACTCGAGCACTCCGGCCGCAGCGGCGCTGCCTTTTCTGGATCGAGATGCTGGATGCAGGAAGAGGAGGGGAATGAAGAGAGACAGGGGTCGGTGGGCAACGCCTTGATTTATTGAATCGAGTGGGCCGGACATTTATTCCATACGTATCCTAAATCTGTATGCCACATGCAGCCAGAAATACCCAACAAGAAAGAAGAATACTGCCGTATGGCGTTTGGCGACATGCTGAGTCTGGCGATATGCCGATCCATCCTTTGTTCTTTCCTCTGATTTCTTCCCCAGATTCCAATCTTCAGTTCATTCTCTTCCACATCCAAACCCTCACCCAGTTCTTCCCTGGATCTGTTCCTCGCAAGAAATTCCTTTTCCCTTCCTAGCTGGGACCCAAAAATCACCAAATTAGTCAAATCCGCACGTCTCTCTCTTGCATTCTCCCTCGTCGGAATCCCTATCCTGACCGATTTCTGCCGTAGTTGCTTTCAATTGCTCCTATCCTGAGAGGAAAAACCTGCTCTTACCCAGGACAGAGGCGGTCAGGACTGGAAGCCATCCCTGAGTGGCTTGAGTCTGTAGTCGATGTTCATGTCGACCACGCTTGGAGAGCCACCAGATGCAACTGTTGCCAGAGTAGGACGACCCCCAGATGCTCGTCTGGATGTCGCCGTTGGAGAGGCCTGCACCATGTCTGCTCGCACAGCAACGGGAGGTGGAGATGCGTGTCGACCGGCTGCTGACACTTCAGGCGTCCAGCCTCAGCTTCGATTTCGGTTACTTGGTCGCAGTGAAGCCACTGCCAGTGTTCCAATCCAAGGGAAGTTTAGCGCCGGAAACAAGAGCTCGATGGGTATACAGCTTAATCGGTCAAGAAACAATCAGACGCAGAACTGGGCCGTGGTGCCAGCCCGCATGACGCCGCACGCTATCATGAAGCTTGTCAGCTGGAACTGCCGGGGTGTGGGTAAAGACCTTCACAGCTCCACTAAGATGGAGTACCTTGCTAGGTTCATGAAATCCACAGGTGTGCAGATAACTTTCGTTTCAGAAATAAGAACATCAAGGTACACTTCTTCCCATCTTAATTCTCGTTTTGACATTGCTGATAGCTTTGTTGTGCAGTCAAATGGTCGTTCGGGTGGGCTCTGGTTGCTCTGGTCCGATGAAGTTCATGTTTCTGTCAAGTTCTCTAGCCACCACATGATATTAGCTCTAGTGGTCAATGTAACAAACAATAAGGAATTCGTTCTGGCTTGTGTTTATGGAGATCCCCATCATTACCACACTGAAATGATATGGGATCAAGTTTCCAACTTCGTAAATGATAACCTTGGAAAGCCTGTCATTTGTTTGGGTGATCTGAATGATATCATGTGCGATGTTGAAACCACTTCTAGTAAGGTTAATAAATATCGTTTGCGTGCAATCAATTCTTATGTCAAGCAATGTGGTCTGTTTGATTTGGGGTTTAGTGGACCAGCTTACACTTGGACAAATATGCGTTTTTCCTCTAGACCCATCTTTGAAAGGCTTGATCGTTGTCTTGCTAATGCAGAATGGTGTGATGTGTATCCTAATACTAATGTGTTTAATTTACCAATCATTCACTCGCTTAGTGATCATGCACCTATTCTGATTTCCACTGAATCCCAGTTTCGTAGGCCAAAACTTCAGTTTAAATTTGAAAACTGGTGGACTTTTGAAGAAGATTTTCAAGGAATTGCAAAAAATGCTTGGGCCTCTTCGGTTAATAAACCTTTCCATGCTAGAACTACAAACCTTGCAGGAACCTTGAAAAGGTGGTGCAAAAAGAAAAAACCTTTACAGCAGCAGCTTAACAGTATTCAGGATCAGATCAATGAGATTCAGCTGAAGCCGGTGCAACTCCAGGACCATTCCCTTCAGGCAAAGCTGGTTTGCCAATATGAAGATAATTTAACCAAACTTACGGAATTTTATAGGCAACGAGCAAAGAAACATTGGGCGACTCAAGGTGACAGGAACACATCCTTCTTTCACAATGCCGTTCAAAAGCGTAAGCGTCGAAATCGTATAGTTTCTATAAAGGATATTCATGGCAATAATCTGTTTGATCCTGATGATATTGCAAAGGAGTTTGTTAATTATTTTAGGACTATTTTTCGCACCCCCTCTACTAACAATGACATACCCAGTTTAGACACCACAATGCCACAACATTCCAACGACTTCACCAACTCGATCCCGACAAACAGGAGATATGGGAAATTCTCAAATCTATGAAGAAGAACGCCTCTCCTGGACCCGATGGATTTAATGTGGGTTTCTACCTTTCGGCTTGGAATTGGATAGGAGACGATGTGACCAACCTTGTGAGGAACTTCTACACAACAGGTATTATACCACCTCATCTCAATGATACTCAAATTACTCTTGTTCCTAAGAAGCTGGCCCCCAGTTGCCTTCTGACTTTAGGCCCATAAGCTTATGTAATGTGGTTTACAAAATCATTGCTAAATCCTTAGCCAATAGATTGAAAGAACATTTGCCTGACTACATTCACCCCACACAACAAGCTTTTATTGAAGGCCGCCGTATTTGCAATAATATAATTGTTGCTCAAGAAATTGCCCACTCTTTCTCTCTTTCTTCATGGAAAAGCTTTGATTTTCTGCTTAAAATTGACCTTGCCAAAGCTTTTGACAAAATTGAGTGGCAGTTCATTGTCTCGGCTCTTGCTCGTAAAGGGCTCCATAGTCACTTCATTAATCTTGTGAAAGCCTGTATTTCTTCGCCAAAGTTCTCTGTGATCATCAATGGCCAGTCATACGCTAAGCTCAATAGTTCCAGAGGAATTAGACAGGGATGTCCTTTGTCGCCGTATCTTTTTGTTTTTGCAGTAAATGAGCTTTCTCTCAAGCTACAGGAAGCCTTGCAAGCCAATCAACTCACAGGTATTTCGCTTGGTCCAAATTGCCCTCCTATTCACTCTTTGATGTTTGCAGATGACCTGATCATTTGTGGCAAAGCTAATGTGCAAGAAGCTAATACTATCCTACATCTTTTAGACACCTTTTGTCATGACTCAGGGCAAACTCCAAACTGGAATAAATCTGGTATACTTTTCAGTAAAAATGTTACTGTGCAGGTTAAAGAAGAAATTAAGAGAATCTTCCCAGCTCCAGACATTGACACAAATTTTGTCCATTTAGGTCATCCTCTTATTTTGCCCTCCAAAGACAGATCTGCTGCTTATAACTTTGTTTATGATAAATTCAAATGCAAGCTTAACACATATAAAGCCAACCGTCTTTCACATGCAGCAAGATTAACCTTGATAAAATCAGTTTTCTCTTCCATACCTGTCTACTACATGTCCAACATTCTTTTTTCAAAAAAATTCCTCACAAAACTCACGGCAATTATAAGAAACTTCTGGTGGACAGGTGTTCAAACGGATCAAACTACTAGAAGCTTATGCCTTAGGGCATGGGCGGATGTTTGTATTGAGAAAAAAATTGGTGGTCTTGGGGTTAGAAATTTGCAGGCATTCAACCAAGGACTTGTTCTCTCGACGGCGTGGAGATTGGCGAAAGAACCGCATAGTCAGCTAGCGCAGATTCTCAAGGCAAAGTACCATCATGATACATCCATTTGGAGAGCCAAGCCGAATAAACCCAAATCTGCCTTTTGGTCTGCAATTCTAAAGGTAAAGCCTCTCCTAATCTCAGCTTCAATATACCAAATTGTTGATGGTAGTAGTTCTATTTGGAGCTCACCTTGGTTTACGGGCTGGGAAAGTATTTATGATCATCTCACCATTCAACAACAACCTTTTAGTTATCCTGCTCAAGTTAAAGATCTTTGGACACCAGGGAAAAAAAATTGGAACACAAATTTGATTAATTTTCTTTTCAGCTCTGAAACTGCTAATGCGATTCTACAAACACCTATAGTAAATACCCATGGAGAGGATACTTTGGTGTGGAAACTAACTCCTGCAGGTCAATTCTCTTCCAAAAGTGCCTATAAGCACTGCTTCAATAACCTTCAGCTTCCACCAAGGCAAAGACCAAAAAATGTTCCTCCACGGGTCATTTCCCTCCTTAATCAGGTGTGGCACGATAAAGAAATGGCGCCAAGAGTCCAAACATTCGTTTGGAGGCTTCTTAGGAAAGCGCTTCCTACGGGTACGAGGGCAAGCAGGTATTCCAAACATATCAAGGACAATTGCTCTAGATGTGGTAGCCCAGAAGATGATATGCATATGCTGTTTCTTTGCCCTTTTTCAAAAGCTGCATGGTTCTGCTATCCCTGGTTTATTAAAACTGAATTTCTGGCTGAACACAATCAGTCTATTCCTGATATGATCCATGCTTTACTTACATCTCAACATCCACAAATACACTCGACCACTCTCTACACTTTCCTGTGGTGTCTTTGGAAAGCTCGGAACGACACTCTATTTTGCAGGAAATTATCTAGGCCTTTGCAGGTATATGCAGCAGCAGATGCAATAGTTAAAGCGACCAAATTGGAAGCTAACAACTCCCCCAGCAGCAAGGACTTGAGCAGGCACAGGAACAACAACGAGCATCTCTAACAACCTCACAAACGCTGGACACTAATGGTTTTGCAGGAAATGCCATCTATTGCGATGCAGCTTGGGAGAAACGTACTGATTCAGAAATGGGCCACGCTGGATTAGGAGTAATCATCGTCATGCACAACAATCAACATCTTCAACAGTTGCACGTCTCTGCGCTTTCACCGCAAGTATCATCACCCCTTCAAGCTGAAACCTACAGACTCCTACTGGCTACGATGCTAGCAGATCTTCTTCAGGTGCAGGGCCCCCACTTCTACACCGATTGCTCGGTGCTAGCTTCGGCGGCAAGTTCGCCAACACTATTTACTGCTTCTGGCAGTTGGGAGAACAGACCTCTTATTGCAGCGATCCAAGCCTCTACCTCTTTTGATTGCAACAGGATCACTCACATCAGCAGGAGCAGCAACACAAAAGCAGATCATCAAGCTCGGTTAGCCCTTCGTATTCAGAATAGGCCTTTAGCTATCCGTTGCTTATGTAATCAAGCAGGTCAATGTCCTGGCAGGGACATCCTTTCTGTTTCTTGCGTGACTCCGTTCACGCTACTCTCTGTAAAATGCACCTAATCTGAATAAAGTTTCTTATGTTCAAAAAAAAAAAAAAATTGCGAGCAACGAGGGAACAGTAGATCCTTGACCGGTAACGCACGGCGCCGCCAGAAAAATCGCGTTGACCTGGGAAGCGGGTGCATTGTGACGACACCGTCGCATTGTCTTCATCGATAAGTCAGCATCGTCATTTTCACCTTAGGCCGGCCTGCAGCTCGTTGGCGCATGTCCGATGTCATCGGCTAAAGGCAAAACCTACGTACAAACTTAGCTAGCATCCTGGTGGAATAAATCTAAACATGTAGAACGAACTAAATGTTTGACTCATCTGCTCACGTACTAGCAAAGCTCACCAACGATTTCTTTTTTGCTGTATTCACCTGGTCAATCAAGAAATACCATCGAAATTCAAGACCTCTTTAATATAAAAAAACGTAGCCAAGATATAGTTAATCTAACTAACCGATCAAATGATAATTAGCTTGAATTTTTGATATTCTTCATTTTCAGACATTTAGAGCAAATAATCAACAATAAGAGAGCACATTTATGTGACGTTCAAATACACAGTCCAACTCAATCATACGTCTTATATGCGATCACGCACTAGTACTGAATAACAAATGTCGAGGAAACTTGATGTCACAGTTCATGCAACCTGGGATGGTTACATAGAACAAAAAGCAGTGTTATGAAATTCATTCGGAGCTGAAAGCTTGGCACAATGCATTGTAACCATATCACAGAGTTACAGTTCTAACAAGCTGCCAGCATAGAGAATAGCTCGAACAAGGCATGGCATGTCCCCGAGGTATTCAGCTTCCAAGTGATGCAGGTTGCATGCAGCTACAGGTACCAGCTATCATGTCTGTCATCTAGTCCTCCTCGTTGTCCTTGAACAAACCAAACATGGTCAGCAGAGCAGATTTAGCAAGAATTACTTTGGAGGGTTTCAACTTGACCCACACGACATGACAGCACCATACACCTATGGGCTAGCACGTTTGTTTTCTTGAAATGGCACCTATGTGGAAACATCACAGTTTTTTCTATCAGGGGATAAATATCAACGGATCACGAGTCTCTACGGACTAAATATTTGCAACTAGCAAGTACATGTACATATCATTTATGTTTGTGCATTTTCAGCACCGATTGCAACTGCCCTACACCTATGAATGAGCATACACTAGATCTTGACAACATAACCAGATTACTTAGAGTAGCAAACTAGGGAGAAATCTCATGGTTTGCTAATTGGCAAAAAAAACAAGGAAAGTTTCAACTCAACAAGGCAGCACTCAGACATCTACAGGAGCTTTCTCAGCATGTCAATGATGGAATATGAATACACAAATAAGTTTCATTGGCTAGAATAAAATTGCACAAGGTAACCATTTCATGGCAGTGAGATAAGAGGCACAAAAATATCCAGCTTAAACATGGGCATTTAATGTGTATAAGACCAGGTTTTGATATGATTTATAGCAAATTAGTACCACCTATAGAAAAATCAAGGGACAACTAGCAGTCCCAGCAGGATTCTGGGTCATGGTAAAATCATAAGGACACAGCATAGACTTCATAGTCCAGCTAATTAGTTTAAAGGCCAAAACATCTTGATTGTTGAAACAAAGACAACCAATATGTTTCAATTCCAATTAATAGACTGAAGACCACAAAAACATCAAAGTGTGAGCATGCCGATGGACATGTGCAGTGTAAAAGACCAGGCTTTGAATTGATTTATAGTATATTGTAAGTTTGTAACAAACAACCTATAGAAGAAGCAAAAAGGACTAGAGGTCTGAGCAGCTTTTAGGATCATGGTAGATTAAACCCCAAGGACATAAGCACATCGTAGAGCTCAAAATTCAGTAAATTTATGCAAGAAAAACACATAACATCTGATTCATGCCTTGTATCTTTCAAAGCAGCGAGATGAATAGCAGTAGCACCCTCTTCACTGCCATAAGGCCACCGCTGGCATGGTCCGTCGGCGAGGAGACCAACTAGTGGGCTGCAGGGGCGCATCATTGACCTGCAAAACCACAAACACACACATAAGCAAATGAGGTACAGGATTGTTTCGCGGACAGACACGATAATGCAAAGATGGTGTGGACGAGTTGGCGAAGGGTCCGGTTAGCACATACCATATCGTTGGCGAGGTGGACGGCGTCGTCCTGGTAGCTGGGCTTCCAACCCTTGGAGTAGACGTGGAGGAGGTGCGCCGGCTTCAGCCCCGGGGAGGACGCCAGACCAGAAGCACGTGCGGTGCAGCACGACCATTGGGCCGAGCCCTCCTTCCTGCCATATGGTCCTAGCAGTAGCATCATGGGCATGCTAGCAGAGGGATCTCCATGACAAAGTTCTGAGTAGAGAAACAAAATTCTGTCAGGCAAGACAGAGTTTTTGCACTAGCTAGGGAAACTCATGTATGGATGATTCAGATGATGAGAACCACTTGTCACATGGACACGCATTAGCATACAGCATCATCTGGTAGTTTAACTTGCTAGTACAACACAATTAGCAGCCAAGTAATGCTGGACAGAAGAACGTATCAGCATGCATGAATAGTGGCATGTAGACGATTAGATGAGATAACAAAGACATAGATAGCAGCGTAATTAAGAAAAAACGGACAATGGAGATGGTCGGCGCTGGAGACTATTCACTGACCTGGAAAAACACGCACACACGGAAGCATGTGAGTTCACGGACAGACAGGGCGATAATGCAAGAATGGTGCTGCTCCCCCCTTAGGGCACAGCTTGATAATGCGGACGATATGGAGAAGGGTGGGTTAGCACATACCAGGTCGTTAGCGAGGCCGACGGCGGCGTCGTGGCGCACGTGTCCGGAGAGTTCCAGCTCCATTCCTCGTCGGGGCAGCAGGAGCATGGATGGTGTCGAGATCCCTCGTTGGTCGTGGAAGTAGATGTGCAGCTGGTGCCGTCCTGCCAGGTAGCATCGTGGGACAGTAGCCCCGCCCCAATCTGGCCGGTCGCCGTTGTCTGGCAAAGAAAAGAAAGGAAAAAAATGGGGATTTCAAGGGAGAGGGGAGACGAGGATTTACAGATTTTTTTTTAGATAAAGAGCATATATTAATATCGTGATGATACCAATTACACCCAGCCTCAGCAACAACGCGTTGCCCTAGCGGCCCCCGGATGCACACAACCCAGAATAAAAAGAAGAATTACAAAAAAAGTCCCGCTACAGAGATCCATTCCTTGTTACAACAGACCTAACCCCACCAAAACAGTACCAGAAGTCCAACTGCTCCAAAAGCGACGCATCCAAGAAGGAAACAGTGCTCAAACACCGTTGTCGCCCTGATCATAGATCATAGGTTTTCACCCTGAAGAAAGTCCACACTCGCAAAAACAATGTCTTCACCAAGGCAATTGCCAGGCACAACCAATTAAGGTCAGACCTTGGGTTTTCACCCTGAAAGTTTAGACTCTGAACTTCTCCTGTGCTGTCGCCTCCTCTTGTCGTTGCTATTGTTCCAAGTTACGAATCACCTAGCCAATCTCTCATCCCACCAGGACTGGAACCACCATTGCTAGTCCTCAAATCTCGGCTTCCATGCCATTCTCCGCACTCTAACTTCATCATGGAACAAAAGACAAATCCATGATGGCAACAGACTGCAGAGCTTCGCAACGCTACCTCTAAAACCAAACGGTCAGAAAAAACATGGCTGCGCACGACCGAATCCCACCCGATCCGTCAATCTCCAGGCTTGATTTGCCCAATGGAGTTCGCCGGCGGAGCCTTCCGAAACTCGACAATCCGGCCATATCAATGAATACCTGCATCAAGTAAATCTTCGTCTTGGTGTGAGAAAGATCCAGGACTGCCACCTTTATTCAATCTGAGCCGACGAGACTGGCCGGTGTGGAACCAGCCCGCCGCCGCCTGACCGGCCGCCGACACCGCCATGGGGCCAAGCAACCGGCGACACCAGGCATCCCGGCGCCGCCTGTCGCCACAACCACCGCCTCGTGCCCGCAGGGCCCCATGGGCCCCGAGTGGGCTTGGAGACATGGCCGCGGCAGCAGGGGCTCCTCTGCCGTGGGAGACCGCGTCCCTCCACCGTCGCCGATCCGCGCTCGCGCCGGGACTCCATAGCACCTCGCCGTCGAGCCGTCACCGCAGCACGTGCCGCCGCCAACCGAGGAACACCGCCGCCGCACGAGGAAGAGGTCCCCGCCGCTGTTGTCGCTGCCACGGCCTCGCCCAGCACGTCCTCCAACGGCGGCGGGAGGGATGGGATTGGGAGGAGTGGGCTCTAGAGCCGCCGCCGGCGCCCCCCGTGTCGCCTAGGGTTGGGCGACGCGGGGGTGGGGGAACGGTTAGGGAAGAATCTGAGTTAGGGCCTCCACGAGGATTTACAGATTGAGGGTTGGGGGACAACACAAGTCGTCATACCTTGATACGGGCGGCGGTGGACGAGGCGAAGCCGGGCTGCGTCGTCCTTGGTCGACGGAGCCTAGGGTTCGCGGATGGAGAGGCTCGGGATTTGGTGTCGGCGAGGCGGACGGAGAAGGGCGTCGACGGGCGAGGTAGGGTGACCGTCGAGTGGCGAGGAGGTTGGGGAATGGAGATCCATCATCATAAGATATATATATATATATACATATACATATATATGCCTTATTTTTTGAAATTATTTAGAAGTGCGCCGAGAAACGAAGTAGCAAAAAGTTAATGCTAGTATTCCATGGGTCAAAGCACTCGAAATTTTCCAAAAATAAAAGAGAACATTCAAGAGTCGCCAAAAAATTCCGTTTGGAGTTTATTAAACACGTCCTTGTTATTTTATTTTTTTGAGAGTACGCAATTGCGTACCTTATTTTTATAGAAGGCAGAGGTTTGAGTACAAGAAAATGACAGTCCGCTGCGCACAGCACTGTCACACAACTCCACACCGGCTAGTCCGAAGAAAGCCTCCACGCACACAACAACAACAACAACAACAACAACAACAACAACAACAACAACAACAACAACAACAACAACAACAAAAACTTATCCTAAACTGAGCAGCAAGGTCGCGTCTCAACCGATGCCGCCGCCACCAAGAAGAACATCTCCATCTTGACTTTCCTCGTCGACGCACCATCCTAAAGGAGGTGGATTGCAGGATTTGGTCCATCCTGATAAAGGCATCGTCTTGGACACGGTAGCAATGGTGTGCATAGCGCCCCTGCAGCACAATCTTAGATAGCAGTGAGCACCGGAGGAAAGCAACCTAGGACCTCCAAGCCGTGTCTCCAATCACGATACTCCCAACAGAGGGGCGATGTCGAGGACGCCACTATCGTGCCGATCCAACTCCAAATCTAGGCTTTCGCCCGGAGACATCAACCAAACCGGAATGAGAGTAACCAAACCGGATATATATATATGCCTTATTTTTGAAATTATTTAGAAGTGCGCCGAGAAACGAAGTAGCAAAAATTTAATGCTAGTATTCCGTGGGTCAATGTCAGGGTACCTACACTGCACATACCTGATGAGCTACAGGTCCTGACGATCTACAGGATACAGACACAGCAACGAGGCCCAAACGAGCTGCCAAGCCCAACAACAAGTACTTTGGGCCGACCTGGCGCAAGTGACTATAAGAAGACCACCTCCTCGATCCCCTTCTCTCTCGAACCCAGTCCATTGCTTCTTCTTCCTCTGCAAGTATCGAATACTGGTCTGTAATCCCTAGTTGCTTCCAAATTGTATCGAATCCGTGTGATAATCGAGTGAACCCTATACTGTACCTTACACCTGGTATCAGAGCCACAACAGCATCCTTCCCAAATTTTTCTCCGTCGAATTCCACTCCGATCTGGAGTTCATCATCGAAACCCGGTGACAGAAGCAAGTGAGAGAAGAGCGAGAAGCAACCATGGGCGCGGAAGACATCAGCAACATGGATCTCTTCAACCAGTTGAAGGGACTCCTGGTCGCGGCGTAGGATCGGCAAACCGCCCGATCCGACAAGCTGGATGCGGGTTTGGACGGGATCGCTACCGATCTCAACGCATGGAGGCCTCGACTGGAGAACCGAGTCGACGCGCTTCAAGCCGCCGTCAACACGCTGCAACAGCAAGCGGCGGCGAAGGCGCCGCTCGTGGATCCACACGCGGCGGCACAGGGGGATCTCGTAGCGGCATCGGCCACTGACGCCCGTATGACGGCGGGTGCTTCACTGCTCGGCCTGCCGCCGGCAGGGACCGATCTCAGGCAAGGCCACGACGATCTACCGCTTCACCGGGGGCGGGTGGCGGACCCCAGCGCCTACCCCAGGCACTGGTATGATCAACTTTCAGACTCCAATGCACGTTCGTAGCAATTTCTCTGAATTGGAAAGTTCTGCATATCATCTGTCATCGCAGTTGGGTCAGGCTAACCCATCGTTACCTTACCCAGTGTTCGATGGAGATAACCCTCAAATGTGGCAGACTATGGCAGAGCAGTATTACAACATGTTCGCAATCCATGAATCCTATTGGGTTCCCATGGGTACACTGAATTTTGCCGGCGCACCTAAAGTTTGGTTGCATTCGGTTCGGAAAAAGTTAGGCAGTCTAGATTGGAACTCTTTTTGTACCCTGTTATGCACTCGTTTTGGTAGACAGACATCAACTGTTAATTAGACAGTTTTATACTCTTAGACAACATGATACAGTTAGTGATTACATAGAGAGATTTGAAACTGTAATGAACAATTTAGTTGCATATTCTGATGCCATACATCCTTTGTATTTTTTGACACGGTTCATTGAGGGCTTGAAGAATGAAATACGAACGGTGGTACTCGTCCAACGACCTCCAGATCTGGATATTGCATGTGCATTGGCTTTGCTCCAAGAGGAAGTGGTTGACAGTGTCAAGCCGTCTAGTTATCGTTACACAGACTATCCATACAAGGGCAAGCAATTGGCACTACCGCCTCCAACTATCAAGGCATTTTCACCTCATTATAGCAATGATACATGAGACAAGAGGGGTCAGGAATCTGCCAGAAACATGAATGATCCAATATCACGATTGAACACTCTGAAGAATCATCGCAGAGCAAGAGGGCTATGCTTTACATGTGGTGAAAAATGGGGCAAGGATCACAAATGTCCTGCAACAATACAGTTACATATCGTTGAGGAGCTACTGGAGTTAATGGGCACTGATGCGATGGGGATGACAGAGGGACAGGAAAACTCACCTGAGCCCGAGAATTGTTGTTGCATATCACTGCAAGCAGTCTCTACAATAGTCCCTGATGTGGACAAATCACCTTCGGTTCTGCAGTTGCACGGTTACATAAATGGACAGCCAGTGTCAATGTTGGTCGACTCAGGCAGCACCGCATCATTCATCAATGTTAAGCTTAAAGAACTTCTTCCTGAATGCACTGCTATCACAAATCCTATTCGTGTCAAGGTGGCAGATAACAGAGAATTGAAATGCACTGAGGAGATTGTTGATTGTGTCTGGACATCGCAAGGGCATGAGTTTGCCCCAAGTTTCAAACTACTGCAACTGGACATTTTTGATGTCATCCTGGGGCAAGACTGGTTGTACAAACACTCTCCCATGAATATTGATTGGCCAACCAAAAGGTTGAAGATCTCGGATCACGGGTTCCCAGTTTTCTTACAAGGCATAGGCCCTAAAACAACAATCTGTCATGAAATCAGTGTTGAACAGCTGGTTGGCCTCGCAAATCATAGAGATATCGAGCAAGTCTTTATCATTCAAGCAGCCAGACCAGACCAGAAGATGGATATAGAACAGTTGCCTGTGGAGGTACAACAGGTGCTTCAACAATTCCAAGATGTTTTCGCTACACCCACAGAACTGCCACCGAAAAGAACATGTGATCATCGGATTCAATTGATCGAAGGAGCTCAACCGGTACAAATACGGCCATACAGGCATACTCCAGCAGTCAAGGATGAAATCGAGCGACAAGTACAAGAATTACTCGAGAGTGCTGTCATCCAGAACAGCACAATTTCTTTTGCCTCGCCAGCTATCATAGTACAAAAGAAAGACCTCACGTGGAGGCTCTGTATTGATTACAGATGCCTCAATGCTATGACAGTACCTATGAAATTCCCTGTACCTATCATTGATGAATTGATTGACGAACTTACTGGAGCCAAATGGTTTTCGAAGTTGGATCTCCGAGCAGGGTATCATCAAATTTGCATGGCACCAGGAGAGGAGCATAAAACAGTGTTCTATACACACTCTGGGCACAACGAATACAAGGTCATGCCGTTTGGTTTATCAGGGGCACCAGCAACATTTCAAGGGGCAATGAACCAAACACTGCGATCTGACCTCCAGAAGTATGCATTAGTCCTCTTCGATGATATCCTCATCTATAGCCCATCATTATCAGACCATGTGGAGCATTTGCAATCTGTTCTGTCTCTGCTTCGACAAGATAAATGGCAAGTCAAGTTATCGAAGTGTGCATTTGCCCAGCAAAGTCTAGCTTACCTTTATCATGTGATCAGTGGCGCAGGAGTATCAACTGATCCAGATAAAATCGCACAGATAATGAGTTGGAAAGTTCCAACCTCTATCAAGTAACTGAGAGCATTTCTGGGCATGATTGGGTACTATAGAAAGTTTGTGGAGCACTTTGGGATCATCGCAAGGCCCTTGTTTCAGCTGCTGAAGAAAAATATAGTGTTTCAGTGGTCCAGTGTGGCAGAAAATGCTTTCCAGATCCTTAAAAAGGCATTGATGACTGCTCCGGTTCTAGCAATACCAGATTTCTCCAAACAGTTCATCCTGGAAGCAGACGCAAGCAACCAAGGCATAGGGGCAGTGCTGCAATAGTAGGGACACCGTATTGCATACTTGAGCAAGCCGTTGGGGCCCAAGAACAATGGAATCTCCACGTATGAAAAGGAGTATCTAGCAATTTTACTTGCAATTGATCACTGGAGACCTTACCTCCAGCATGCCGAATTTATTATCCAAACCGATCAAAGAAGCTTGGTACACTTGGAGGAACAGAGGCTTAACACTCCGTGGCAGAAAAAGGCTTTTGCCAAGCTTTTGGGACTCAGGTATAAGATAGTGTACCGCAAGGGAAGGGAAAATACGGTAGCTGATGCTCTGTCCCGGAAATCACATGGAATGGTGCTAGCTATATCATCAATTTTGAGTTGTCAAACAGCTTGGCTTGCAGAAGTAATGACTGGATATCAACAGGATACATCGGCTAAGAAGCTACTGTCAGCTTTAGCCATCAACAATAAAGATCATCCGGATTATGAATTGGCTAATGGGTTGATTAAGCACAAGAATAGAATTTGGATTGGACACAACACTCAATTGCAGTCCAAGATTTTTCAAGCATTTCACAGCAGCAGTTTGGGTGGCCACTCTGGGGCACCAGTCACTTATAAGCGCATCAAAGGGTTGTTTGCGTGGCCAGGTATGAAAAAGCAGATCAAAATTTGGGTCCAATCCTGCCAGATATGTCAACAAGCCAAACCGGAATGCAATAAAATGCCAGGACTTCTGGAACCATTGAGAGTACCAAAGAAACCGTGGCAACACATAGCTATGGATTTCATTGAGGGGCTGCCACAATCTGGAGCATATAATTGCTTGTTGGTGGTGGTCGATCGGTTTTCTAAGTACGGGCATTTTATCCCATTGTCCCACCCGTACACAGCATCCAAAGTGGCATCACTGTTCGTGGAAAATGTTTACAAGCTGCACAGCCTTCCAGAGACCATTGTCTCGGATAGGGATCCTGAAAGGACAATGATGTCGCCTAGAGGGGGGGTGAATAGGCGATTAAAACTTTTCCGGTTTAGGCTTGCTAATTGCGGAATAAAACTAGGTGTTTAAATTAACAAGCCAACAACCTAAATATACTAGGCTCACCTATGTGCACCAACAACTTATGCTAAGCAAGACAAGCAACAATGTGATAGCAATATAGAATACTTCAAGCACGAAGGCTATCACAATGTAAAGTGCATAAGTAAAAGCTCGGGTATAGAAATAACCGAGGCACGCGGAGACGAGGATGTATTCCCGAGTTCCTCCTTTTTAGGGGAGTACGTCTCGTTGGAGAGGTGTGAACCAACACAATGGTTCAACAACCACAAAGGTTTCACCTTCTTCTCCGATGAACCGCACCACAAAGGTTTGGTTCACCTTCCACTATCAGAATCGTTCGAGGCGGAAATCCGGAGCCATTCAACAACGATCCGGGGCACAACCCACAACGGGATTGGGGGCTCCCGAACAGCTACAAGTGACCACACAAGGGTCTCAACCACCACACGGGCGTCTAGGGTCCAAAGACCCAAGAGTAACAAGTTCACAAGCTTTCAACTTCAACGAATCCTCGTGGAGAGCACAAACCGATGCACAAAGCAATGGCAAGAGCACAAGGCTCAAATTCTTCACTCTCGAATCCCACCACAAGCAACTAATGCTTATGAGGGGAGAAGAGAGAAAGAACAACGAAGAACACAACAAATGGAACTTCAAGAACTAGATCAAAAGGGTTCCCACTCACTTAGAGGAGAAATGGATCAGTGGAAATGTAGATCTAGGTCACCTCCTTCAATCCTCCAAAGATCAACGAGTTTGGGTGGAGGGATTGGGAGAAATCAAAGAAATGAGCTTTCAACAATGGAGGAGAGAGGAAAAACGTGCTCAACTTCTTAGGAAACATTGGGGAAGAAGGGCCCTTAAATAGGAGCCCGAAAATCTGTCCGTTGGGCTGTTTTTCCGCCCCGGGGCGGTACTACCGGGTAGGGAGAACTACCGGGTCACTACCGGGACCCTACCGGGTTAAAAACCGCTCGAAACCAGTACCAAAATCGTGATCCGGTAGTAGACGCGGTAGTAGGGGCGGTTCAAGGAAAGCAATAAGATACAAAACCAATTTAAAGAATGAGGTTCTACTCAATGTAGGATAGCTTCTCCAAGAATGGGATCATTGCTTTTCCTAACTCAAGAAAGAATAAAGCAACTTTTGAGTAGAGCAACAAGGATTCGAAAGAAGCAAGGAAGACAAATGAGAGTTAGATCAAAATAAATCATTGGCGATAAAAATAAGGCAAATTCAAAGCAAAAACCAAAGTGAAGATGGTCTACAAATTCTACCACAATTATGAGTATCGCTTGTCATGGACAAGGAGTATATAGAGATAATTCTCGGTGGTATATAGAAATGATATTGAAGACCAACTTCACAACAAATAAGCATATGACAAAGGATAAGATTTAAAAACCATGCTTAAATAAATAGATATTCTTGATAGCTTCAAATATTCACGCGATCATGCAAAACAACTCTAAAGAGTAGCTTGAAGCAATTGGTTTCCCAAAAAGATATATGAGAACATATTTAGGGAAAGCCATACCAAGAACGTCCATCACAAACAAGATCCAAAAAGGAGTGATTAAATAAAATCATTTTTTTTAGCAAATATGGAACTTGTTTGAGCAACATGCCACATAGGAATAAGATAATGAAGAATATCAATTCTAGGTGACAATACCTCACATGTTTACATTTTCTAGGCTTGTAATATGCACATAGCTTATTACTCTTCCATAATGTGATAATCCATTTAATTTAAAACAAGAGGCAAACAAAACCAACTCGATAAATTAATGGACATTATAGAATTTGAATTTCTCATGAGCATGACATACCACATAGAGAATAGATAATATTAATATGTCAACACTAAGTGGTATTCCTAATGTATACACAAATTTAGGATTGTGAAGTGGACGGAGCATATCACTCCCCCAAAATAGGATAGTCCATTAATCTCTCAAAAAGAGAGCCAACAAGATAAGAGAGCAAATACAAGCAATAAGGCTCAAAACAAGTAAATGATGTGCAAACCAAAATACACATACTTGATTTCTCAAGATAAGTAAGTAGAGAGCACAACACATACAAAACTAGCGAGGTACAAAACCTAACACATGCAAGGGTGCAAGCAACTTTCAATGTATATATGATTTAAATAAAAGTTATCGCAAGGAGGAACATTGGATATGAGGTAGAACAATATAATCCAAATGACTTGACTTGAGAGAATATAATTGATGAAGATCCCTCAATTCTTCATAAGGTAGCCAAGTCTCCAATGCCCTCCAACGACACCTATTGATCAAGTTTTAGCTTGTTGGTCCCCAACCAAGTTGGGTCCTAAGAAGTTAGTCACAATAGGCTTGGCAACCCAAATGGTTCTTTTCTTGATACCACTTTGAGTACCAACATATTTGGCAAACACATTGCCAACCTTATCATTCCGAAGAGAATAATCATCATCAATAATAATGGGGTTGGATAAGGTACCATTTGTGCATGAAGAAGCAACGTGACCCTTCTCACGGCATAGGTAGCAACATCTACTTCCTCCTCTCTTCTTAGTTGGAGTCTTGTCTTGAGGAGGGGTAGATTGATTCTTCTTGGGAAAAGGCCGTTCTTCAACTTGAGGAACTTGATTTTGAACTTGAGGCATCTTCCCTTGTTGCTTCTCACTAAGATCCTTCTTCTTCAAAGCGCAAGATCTAACATGGTGCCCTTCAACTTTGCACTTGAAGCAAACAATCTTGGCCGAATCCTTAACTTGTTCTTGACCCTTGTTCTTCTTGTTATACTTGGACTTGATCTTGATATTGGAGTTGAATCCAAGTCCACTCTTGTCATTGGGGCGTCTTTGAACACTCAACATATTGTCAAGTGTAGAATCCCCAACATGACGCTTTTCCAAGTCTTTCTTCAAAGAAGTGACTTGGGCCTTGAGCTCATTTAATTCCTCTACATGGTTAGTATCAACACAAACACTAGAGGAACTAGAGGCCTCATTGTTAGAGCAACAAGGCATGGAAAGTAATTCATCACAAGATGTAGCAACATTGTGAGTGGATGAATTACTAGGACTAGCACATGGCAATAAAGCATTTTTAGTCGAAGTTGTGCCTTTGTCCACATGAGGCTCACGAGATGTTACCTTTGTAGTGATAGCCTCATGAGCTAACTTTAGCCTAGCATAGGATGCTAGAAGATCATCATTAGAGCTAGATAGCTTTTCATGACTTTCTTCCAATTTCTTATACTTGCTAGTTAGCAACTCAAGTTGAGCCCTTAGCTCAACATTCTCCTTAAAAATAGATGTTTCACAAGAAGTGGAGTTAGTAGCACAAGCATCATCAATATTAGAAATGGAAGAAGACAACTTGGCAAGCTCATCATTTTTAGATAGTTGAGTTTGGAGTTGATCATGAGACTTGATAAGGAGAGAGTGTTCACTTTCTAAAGCCTTGTGGGTTTTGTTAAGTCTCTCTATGTCCTCACTTAGTCTAGCATTGCCAACACCAAATTCAACTTTTTCCTTTTTAAGCACTTTATATGTAGCAATAGCATGATCTTTTTCCTTAATGATTTTAGCAATAATAAGATCATTAGACTCATCAAGAGACTCAAGTCTCTCCTCAAGAGACACTCGAAGCTCTTGCTCTTCCTCAAGGGCATTCATTAAGGATGCCTTTTCATCGACATCCCCTCTCTCAATTTGACATTTCTCGAGAAATTGAGTTTCTAAGTCCTCAATGATTTCCCTACTCTTAATAGCATAAACAATGATTTCACTTAGAGGAGGGATAGCTTCGCTACCTTTGGGGAGAGCACCAAATACCATCTCACCCTTCTTTGTTATGGATTCAACATCCATAAGTGCTCCATGAGAATCCTCATCCACATCATCACAATTTGGATTTGAGGTAGGAGATACCTCGGAATCCTTAGCCATAAGGCAAAAGTGAGTAATGGACAAAGATGATGAAGAATTACTTGAAGCACCATTGAGGTCCATGTCTTGTTCCAACAAATGTTGGGAATCCTCTACATTGTTAGTCATGCAAGAAATAGAGGATATGGAAGTATTGTTTTCATGGCAACAAGAAAAATGAAGCATATCATCATGAGATTTAGTTAAACAACTATTACATGATATGCAAGGACTATCAACACTAGCATGTAAAACATTTAGGGTGCTAGAAGAGTTGAAGTCCAAAGATAGAACATTGCAATGTGATAGAGATGAAGTATAATCAATAGTAGATTCACCATCAACAATGCAATTTCTATCACCACTCACCATATCATTACCTTGTGACAAATCACATGTTGGTGAAGTGGAAGAAGTTGTGAACTCGTCACGGCCGGAGGTGGAAGGAGAACAATCATCCTCAATAATGTTGGACACTTCATATTTATCTTGAAGCTTGGTCCAAAGCTCATGAGCGTTCCGACAAGGCATGATTGAAGCAAGAACTACATCGCTCAAAACACATATAAGACCATTAGATACAAGAGTATCGAGATAAGAGTTTTCCTCATCCTCCTTTGAAGAAGAAAAACCCATATCTACAATTCTCTTAACATGTGGGTCTATATCCCGAAGAAGGTTAAGCACGCGAATTTTCCAAACATCATAATTTGTGCCATCGAATTTAAAAATGGGATTGTGCACTAATTCTCTAAACGACTTCTTTACTCTCTAGGCGGTAAAGCCCAAAAAGAGAGCCGAGGCTCTGATACCAATTGAAAGGACAATGATGTCGCCTAGAGGGAGGGTGAATAGGCGATTAAAACTTTTCCGGTTTAGGCTTGCTAATTGCGGAATAAAACTAGGTGTTCAAATTAACAAACCAACAACCTAAATATACTAGGCTCACCTATGTGCACCAACAACTTATGCTAAGCAAGACAAGCAACAATGTGATAGCAATATAGAATACTTCAAGCACGAAGGCTATCACAATGTAAAGTGCATCAGTAAAAGCTCGGGTATAGAAATAACCGCGGCACGCGGGGACGAGGATGTATTCCCGAGTTCCTCCTTTTTAGGGGCATACGTCTCATTGGAGAGGTGTGAACCAACACAATGGTTCAACAACCACAAAGGTTTCACCTTCTTCTCCGATGAACCGCACCACAAAGGTTTGGTTCACCTTCCACTATCGGAATCCTTCGAGGCGGAAATCCGGAGCCTTTCAACAATGATCCAGGGCACAACCCACAACGGGATTGGGGGCTCCCGAACAGCTACAAGTGACCACACAAGGGTCTCAACCACCACACGGGCATCTAGGGTCCAAAGACCCAAGAGTAACAAGTTCACAAGCTTTCAACTTCCACGTATCCTCGTGGAGAGCACAAACCGATGCACAAAACAATGGCAAGAGCACAAGGCTCAAATTCTTCACTCTCGAATCCCACCACAAGCAACTAATGCTTATGGGGGGAGAAGAGAGAAAGAACAACGAAGAACACAACAAATGGAACTTCAAGAACTAGATCGAAAGGGTTCCACTCACTTAGAGGAGAAATGGATCGGTGGAAATGTAGATCTAGGTCACCTCCTTCAATCCTCCAAAGATCAACGAGTTTGGGTGGAGGGATTGGGAGAAATCAAAGAAATGAGCTTTCAACAATGGAGGAGAGAGGAAAAACGTGCTCAACTTCTTAGGAAACATTGGGGAAGAAGGGCCCTTAAATAGGAGCCCGAAAATCTGTCCGTTGGGCTGTTTTTCCGCCCCGGGGCGGTACTACCGGGCTTGACCCGGTACTACCGGGTAGGGAGAACTACCGGGTCACTACCGGGACCCTACCAGGTTAAAAAACCGCTCGAAACCAGTACCAAAATCGCGATCCAGTAGTAGACGCGGTAGTAGGGGCGGTACTACCGACCTACTGAAAAACTGCAGAAACCCCAACACCAAAACGAGCAAAACTTTCGCATACGAACTCCGTTTTTGATGATCTTGGGCTCGTTGGAATCGCAACGAAGAGCTTTACAAGATCATGCAGAGAAACATCATATTCCAACAATGTAGGATAAAACCAAATGGGGAAAGGTTAGACCTCTCGATAAAAGAACAACCGATAAAACCTCCAAACCAAAACCGCAATATGTTTTTCATCCGGACTCCGTTTTCTATGACCTTGGGCTTATTTCGAAGATACTCACAAGCACAACAAGATTATGCATATACACATCATAGTCCATCATGTGAGGAGGAAACCACAAGTGGAGAGTTTGACCTCTCTTAGAAAAGACAAACCGGTAAAAACTCCAACATCAAAAACACCACAAGATATTCAAATGAAATCCATTTTTGATGAACTAGAGCTTGGTATGGAGATGAACACAAGCTCTAAATTCTCACATGGATAAAAGCCAAATAAGAACCAAGAAAGATGATATGCCAAATATGCAAAGGTTTGAACTCTCCACAAAGATGCGATCAAGTTACTCACTTGAGAGCCCCTCTTGATAGTACGCCGTCTATCCTATAACCCGGTCTCCCACTAACACCACGAGACCGGTAAAATAGAAACCCTATCAAGATCATACCTTTGCCTTGCGCATTCCACTTGAGCTAGATGATGACGATCTTGACTCGCTCAAGTTGGAACACCTTTCTTGATTGTGCTTGCTAGCACATGCTTGATGAAGACTTCTTCAAATACTCCCCCATACACCATTATGGGAGAGCCTCGCTTAGCTCCATCCTCATGTATCCACTTGCTCTTTATCTTCTTCTCTTGATATATATGATGGCTTGGAGATAAACATGAATGTTCACTCAATCTTCTTTTCCAAGCCATGCTTGCAATAAGCTCAACTCTACACATGACCATTCTTCATATAAACCCTTGAATTGAGCATTGATCATCATGTAATCTTCTAGAGTCCAACACATGAACTCCAATCTTTTCCCATGGACAAGATCTACACGAATATCTCAATGCAAACATTAGTCCATAAGGACTGTCATTAATTACCAAAACCACGCATGGGGCAACACATGCACTTTCAGATCCCGTCTTCACAAGCAACTTTTGGAGAGATTTGTTCCACGCAATTGGTACAGAACTCAAATTAAGTACAGCATATCATCCGGCAACGGACGGACAGACAGACAGAAAGGTTAAACCAATGTGTGGAAACCTACTTGCGCTGCTTTGTACATGCATGTCCCAAGAAATGGAGTTAGTGGATTGCTTTGGCTGAATATTGGTACAATACAAGCCATCATTCAACCCTCAACTCTTCTCCATTCGTGGTCCTGTACGGGCATGAGCCACGACATTGGGGCTTGGAAGCACCAGAGGGACCGGTTGCAACTAATGTGCAGCAATGGATCACGGAAAGAAGAGTCGTGCACGACCTCCTGCGGGTGCATCGGCTAAGAGCTCAACAAATCATGAAGAAATATGCAGACCAAAATCGCACATTCCGAGAGTTCTCCATCGGGGACATGGTATTCTTGAAACTGCAACCTTACATTCAGGCTTCTGTGGCACCAAGAGCAAATCACAAGCTATTGTTCAAATACTATGGCCCATTTCAAGTCTTGCAACGAGTGTGAGTGATACTTCTTACAAGATCAAGCTCCCAGAAGGATCCACTGTACACCCAGTGTTCCACGTTTCACTCCTTCGACAGGCCCTAAAAACTGGTACGCCAATCTCAAATACATTGCCCAGTGAAACTGATGTGTTTGCTGTACCTCAGAAAGTGTTGGCGACACGGCTTCGCAAGAAAGCAAACCAGGTGGTGACCCAGAACTTGATTCAGTGGTTGTCGTGGTGGGATCACGGCAGATGCCATAGGTATGGCTAAGATGGGGCCGAAAGTGCGTTGGGGGAACCGGGGAGGGTTTATGCACTCAAGAAGTGCACAAGCAAGAACACACAAGAAACCGCAAGAACATGAACAAGAAACCAAGAAACCAAAAACACAAAGCACACCACGATGTACCCTGCTTCGGGGCCCTCTTGCGGAGGTAACACCCCTACTGCAGCACTAGCCTAGTCTCTTTATATCTCAATAGTGACAAGTACAAAGCGCTCCTCGAGCTGTATGAAGCAACAATGGTGAGAGCTCACGATGAAGAAGAAGCTACTAAGGGGGAAAATGAGCTCTCGGGTTCGTCCCCCCTCACAGGAGGTGGTGGTGCTGTATATAAAGGCTTGCCGAGTTACTTCTTTGCCCCTGGCTCCATGAGATAATGGCACTGCCAAGAGGAAAAGGACAAGCCTCTGCCCCCTGTCAATCCAACGGCCGGACTGTCAGGCCTAGCAGGCCTATCTTGCCCCTTCGGGCAATGGCAGCTGTAACCCACCGGGTCTAGGTCACATCCTCTTTCCCGAATTGGCCGAGTCAGCTCCTAGGTTGCTGCGCTCCCAGGAATCCCGTGTCTTGACCTGGCTGTCAAGCCCTAGCAGGCCTATCTTGCCACTTCGGGCAATGGCAGGCGTAGCCCACCGGGTCTAGGCCATAGCCCCTTTCCCGAATTGGCCGAGTCAGCTCCTAGGTTGCTGCGCTCCCAGGAATCCCGTGTCTTCTGAGCCTCGGGCAGGAGGCCTGCAGGACCCGTGAACTTACTGACATTACTCGGCCCTTGTGCATTGTCCGACATTGCTGGTAAGCCGGGTTCTTCCAGGCAACCCGGCTAGCTGAGCCGGATCTCTTCCAGGCAACCCGGCTAGCTGAGCCGGATCTCTTCCTAGGCAACCCGGCTAGTCGAGCCGGATCTCTTCCTGATCCGGCTAGACTTTGCCTGATGCCTCTTGGTCTCTCCTGTATTTAAACATGATCCGGTCCGAGTGATCCGGTTTGTGAGACCCGGATTGACCTTCCTTTCCACTTCATAGCTCCCAACACTACCTCTTTGCCCTACCCGGGGGCAACCCCCCGACAGTAGTCCCCGAAGCTGGTGCGGTCCTACAGCCTCGGATGAAGGGCCGTAGCAGGTTAAAAACCAACGCCTTTAACCGAATCCCATATCACCCAATCTTGTCTCAGGATTTCCTGGGACACTTGGCAGGGAATCTCTGCGCAAAGCCTCATAATCCGGGTCTCTGATTTGACATGTCACTGACAACACATTATCCGGATCCATCAGGTACTTGAGTGTATTTGACTAAATGACCACGCCTCCTCGGTTTCTGTGCTGACCGGCACACTTGATCCGCACCACCGCTTCCAATTCTATGACCCATCATGTGCTTGAAATACATGGCCACATAAGCGACCGCAGAGTTTTAGGGCACTCTTCATCCGCCCACGCCCCGAAAACCGCGGGTAGTGCGCCGGTTACCAGCTAGGGGCTATATATAGGGGTGCGGGGTTCCTCTTCTTCTTCCCCGCACCTCCCACTTCGAGAACTCCAACCGCGCCATTGACGCCGCTGCGATCTCGCCCTTGCGACCTCGCCGCGCCGGAGACCTCGACAACGCCGGAGAAAACTCGCCGGAGCCGCGCACCGCGCCCTGCGCCGCCGTTTCTTCGCCGGGCCTCTTCCTCGCCGTACTGCAACCGTGAGTTCTTCATCCCCTGCCATGATTCCCTCGAACGAGTTCATCTTCCGCCATGAACTTGCGCTTGCTTTCCCTAGATTCACTAGCAAACGAGTTCATTGCGCCCTTAGTGCATTCCCTAGATCTCCTTTCTAGGTTTTGCACTAGATTGCCCCAGTTTGGCTTGCCACTGCATGAACAGTTCCGCCATATTTTTACTCGGGATTTCTTCTCTATTTTACTGCTGCGGTAGATCTTGCGTAACCCTAGATTCTCACGAAAAGGTGTTTGTAGTTACTAGCCGAATCACTTTTCCGCAGTAATTAGACCACTTATCCGGGATATCCTTTACCGAATCCCTTAACAGCTGATTCGGTTAGACCATTATCCGACTTGCTCTGGATTTGAGATTCCACATCTTCTAACCGGCTATCTCGATTTCTTGCAGGACTGATTCGGATATGCCGAAGTTGCCCCCCGGCAGTTGGGAGGGTTCCGACGTTACAAACGATGACTTGGAATGGCTGCTGAGTACCCGGCGTATAACATCTAAAGTTATATGCCGAAAACCGGGGAAGGAACTCGAACCGGTCACCCAACCGGGTGAGCGCGTTGTATTTCTAGCGCATTTCGAGCGTGGATTCGGACTCCAGCGAGTGACTTCTTCCGGAGATTCCTAGATTTCTTCGGCCTGCAGCCTCACCACCTTCCGGCTAACTCCTTTGTCTCCCTGTCGGCTTTTACCTCCTTTATGGAGGGATATCTCGGTCTCTGGCCGACTGTCGAAACCTGGGCGAAGTACTTCCACCTCCGGAAACATACGATCCCGGGTAGTGACCCGAAGGTGATGACCGCCTGTGGTGCGTCCAGCATTACCCCGAGGACGGGCTCCATCTTTCCCCGGATCACTGGCCTGGATACTTGCAAGAAATGGCAAAGGTCCTTCTTCTACGTGAAGAGCGTTGAAGGCCATGATGCTCTCAACTTGCCCGAGTTCAGGATCGAGCCCCCCACCGCCGAACTGAACTTCAGATATGATCCGGCTGACACTCTTGCGGAGCTTCAAATCATACATCAAACTTTGGAGGATTTTCTGGAGAAGGGCCTGCTCGCGGACGATCTCCTCCGGACCTTCGTCTGTCGCCGGGTCAGTCCTCTTCAACAACGCAAGCACAAGATTTGCCACATGGGTGGTCTGCTAGATCCTACCCGGATCAGCAAACATGACCTCACCAGAGTTTCCGTCAAGAGACGGGTAAACGCCATTGCCTACACCGAGATGTTGGACAAGTGGCGGTGGGGCGTGGAGCCGTTCCACCGAGATGCACTTCCACCACAGGTTAGTTCACCATTCTCCGAATCAATCCATACTTCATCAAAATGACATCGGACTAATCCAGATTTGCCTTGACTCTATTGCAGCTGTTCGACCGCCAAATCACCGAAGATGGAGATCTCTCCACCAAAGTGTGGGGACCGGATCGCAGCCCGCTGCGCGAGGGCGAAGAGGATGCGGATACGGACGATTATTTGCCGATTCCGCGCGCCAAGCCCATTCGCAAGGGTAAGCAACCGTCTATTTACAACCTTTCCGAGGATGAAGATGATGATTGCTGGATCCTAGATCCTATTGATGCCATTCCGATTTCATGGTCACAACCTTGTGTTCCAGCCAAACCGGATGCTCAAGGGACATCTCGGAAACGCCCTGATGCGTCCGGATCAGATGCCCCTCCAGCCAAGAGAATGAAGAAAACTGTCTCCAAACCGAATCGGCTCAAGGCCATGCCTACTACCAAGGGGTAATGCCAATTTCATTTGCTTTCTTCTTTATTAACCGAGTCATCTTTATCCGAGTTAACTGTTTACTTTGCTCTATGCAGTGACGTCCTCGTCACCGAGCAAACTCATTCATCCATTCTTTCTCCCATTCCTCCACTGGATACGGCCATGGAGCACCAGTCTCCTAAAAAGGCTGCCACCTCTCCCGCGCGTGCCACACCGCCAAAACTCCTCCGCCGACTCTCGTTCCAGAGTCGGTTATTGACCTGGAGAATGAGGAAATCTCGGGTTCTACCCGAGATTCAACTTGGCCACGTCCTCTGAAGGAGTTGGAGAAGGAAAAGCTAAGACTTCGGCTAAGTCTTTGACTAAGCCGGATCCTCGCCCTACCGCCAAGGCTCTGAATCAAGAGCAGCAGAAGAAGAAGAAGCAGCAGCAGCAACCTCTCGAGAAGCAGCAGAAGCAGCAACAGGAAGTATCTAAACCACCACAGCAAGCGTCGCAGAACCAACCGAAACAGCCAGATCCAGCCAAGACCTCGGGCGCATCGCCTCTGCCTAAGCCGACTCAGGTTCCTTTGGCACAACTCCAACAACCTCGGATAAGCAGATGGTTGCTAGCAAGCCGGTTTCCGCCGCTCCATCAGTGACTCGGGTGCATGATCAACTCTCTGAGGCGATCACTCGCGCCCGCCTTAGTGGCCAGGTTCTGCCGAATCTCCGCACTCCGAGCGGCGACAACCTCGGCTCCGCAGAGCAATTTGTTAAAGCTTGGAACTGCGGACCTTGCCGAAGGCTCGACCACTTCAGCGTCGCCACATCCGGCTGGCCTAGCCGGATGTTTCAATCTTACATTCTGTGCAGGCCTCGGTCACTGAAGCTAACCGGGTCTTCGAGGTAACTTGCCGAATCCTGCTTTTATTTCACCATGATCAATCTACACTATCCCCAGTCCCCGAGATTCGGGTCGAACGACTGATACTCCTCCGAGTAAGAAAGTCATTCGGCTTGAATCTCTAACACTTGATCATAAATTTTGTCTTAGCTGAACAAAAATCGTGGGACTCCCAGTCCCCGAGTCTCTTTTCAAATTGATTCGGTCAACTTTCTTTTTTATTAATCTCGGGCCTCCAGTCCCCGAGATTCGTTTTGGCTTCATGCTGCTAGTCTCGGGTGCCAGTCCCCGAGACTCTTTTTACGCCATTAACTCCTTTTCTTTCAGGAAACCACGACTGCTCGCAGCCGGATCTTTAAGCAGCTAGTCCTGCAGCACCAGGCCCTCCAAGCTTCCTTTGATGCGCAAAGTGAGGAGATGAAAAAGAAAGATCAGGAGCACAAGCGCGCTTTATCGGAGGAAAGTCAGAAGTGACCCGGCTCCTGCGGGAGCTTGACCGGGTTGAAAAGTGAAGGAGAAGGTCAAGAAAGACCGGGACACGCTGCAGAGGGAAAAGACTCGATCCAGAAGGAGCGAGACACTTTCAAAGCCGGGCTTGAGAAGCGGGCTGAATTGGACAAGAAAATCCAAACGCACGTTGCAGACGCTGAAGCCGAAGCTAAAGCGGCAAAAGATGATCTGGCTGCTCACAAGGCGATCAGCGCGAAATGGCTTGCTGATCTTGCTAGCTCAATGAAGACATGGATCGTAAGTTTGCCGAATCTCCTCTTCCTCCTGCTCTTATCCGACACATCATTTCGTGTTACCTCGTTTAACTCGGTGTTAGCTTATCTGAATGTAGGAGAGTTTACCAGCATCCGGCTTCAAGCCGCCAAAGCTGTGAGGGATGCCCGAGCTGAGAGAGCTAAGTTAACTGGAGCTCCCCTACCAGAGACGTGGGATATCGAAGATCACATTACTGCACTCAGAGCTCGGATTGCTCCTTTGAAGGATTCCCATATTGATCTGTTTAATGCAAGCCTCAAAGCTCACCGAGTCTTGTTTCCTGAAGCTCGGCAAGTCCGGTCTGCGGACGAGCTAATCAAAGACCTGGATCAGGCAGAGACCCGGCTAAAGCAGTGGAGATCTTCGTCCGCCCGCGCTGGTGCTGACGCAGGTTTGCTATTCATCATGTCTTGGTATGAGCTGATTGATCTTGCCAAAGTGCGCTCCCTTCGCGAGGGTTCTTCATGGGCTTCAGATCCGGACCGGATCAAGATCCGCGAGGAAGCTGCCAATTTTATGGCCGAATTTGCAAACACCAAGCATCTTGATCTGAAGCTCCGGTCTACTCGGATGGGGAAGAATCTGAAGAGGAGGAATCAGATGATGCCTCACTTGACGAATACGCCGAGTCTGAGGGCGACTCTGGTGATTCGGCTGACTTCGCCGAACAACCTGCAGCTTGACTCGGCCAAGACCTCCAAGATGCCAGCCACTGATTCGGCTGAAACTGCCGAACAAGCTGTAATCCGAACTTCCAAGACGCCAGCCACTGATTCGGCTAAGGCCACAGAGCAAATCACCGCCAAGACGTCAGTTGATCCGGATGCTTCCGAATCTGCCAAGCCCTCAAGCTCTCCGTCCAAGGTCATTCCTGCAAGTGAGGGCCCTATTTCAACCGAGGTTCCTCCATCATCCGAGTCCATCCCTGCAACCGAGTCTCCTGCAGCCTAGGCTCCTTCCTGATTATCTTAATGAAAAACATTAAATCCCCGGTATGCCGGGAGCAGATGTAATATACAATTTAAGTTCCTTCGAGACTATTTTATTTTGCTTAATGTGATCCGGACAGTTTATGTTGGATCATTTTAAACCGAGTCCCCGAGTGTGTTTTCTTGTTTACTATTTTTGGATCTTTGCTCTTGTCTACCTTTTAGGTGTTTGACAGTCGAGTCACAAGATAGGAACATAGCATACAATACTTGAAACATCGAGTTGTGGTTTAGAATCATCTAACATAAACAAAAAAGAAATAACAGGGGTTAGTAAACGACATGTGCCGAATCGGTTTTGGACCGAGTCCCCGAGTCCATTTTCATGTTTCCCATATTCTCCACCTCTGCTCTTGACTACCATTTTGGTGTTTGTCAGTCGAGTCACGAGATCAACAACACAGCATACATTACTTGAATTTTGGGACGAGGTTCAAAACAATCGACACATGAACGGTATGGACAAAACAGTATAAAAAACACATGCATAAGACAAGGCAGTCCCCGAGTCCAGACTCGGATTGCCGAAATTTCATTTATGATAAACTGAGATACATACATTGCGCCCTTAAGAGTAAAAGGGTCGAAGCAGAGCTACATTCCAGGGTCGCTTGGTTTCCTCTCCGGGTCTGTCCAGGCCATCCTTCCTTTGTTCCTGTGCGTCTACAAGGTAGTACGAGTCATTGTGCATAGCCTTGCTCACAATGAATGGTCCCTCCCATGGAGGTGATAACTTATGTCGGCCTTGCTACGCTGCACCAGCCTTAGTACTAGATCTCCTTCATGAAACACGAGGGCTGATCTTCCGACTATGATAACGTCGGAGACCCTGCTGATATACTGCTGTCCGAGACAGGGCCAATTCCCTTGCTTCCTCTAGCAGATCCACTGCATCTTCCCGGCCTCTTTTGCCTCGGTTTCCGTATACATTGTCACCCTTGGTGCATCATATTCTATGTCAGTGGGTAGCACTGCTTCTGCCCCATATACCAGAAAAAATGGCGTATAGCCAGTTGACCGATTCGGCGTGGTCCTTAGACCCCATAGTACTGATGGTATTTCATCTATCCAGCACCCCGGAGTCTTTACCAGGGTTCTATTAACCGGGCTTTTATCCCAGCTAATACCAAAGCATTTGATCTTTCCACCTGTCCATTGGACTCTGGGTGTGCCACTGAGGCTATATCTAACCGGATCCCCTTATTCATGCAGAATCGGGCAAACTCTCCCACAGCAAAGTTCGTGCCATTATCCGAGATGATGCTATGGGGGTAACCGTATCTCAAAATGATTTCTTTCAGGAAAGTTACAGCCGAATGACCATCCACTTTCCGGATCGGTTTTACCTCTATCCACTTGGTGAACTTATCCACCATCACCAGCATATGTGTCATGTTGCCCCTAGCCGGCTTGAATTCTCCACCATATCCAAACACCACACAGCAAACGGCCAAGTGATAGGAATTGTTTTGAGCGCCGATGCGGGTAGGTGTGTCTGCTTGGCAAACCTTTGGCATCCTTCACATTTTCGGACTATGTCCTCTGCATCTGCATGAGCAGTGGGCCAGTAAAACCCATGCCGGAATACTTTAGCCACCAGGGCTCTTGTACTGCAATGATGCCCACATTCTCCTTGATGTATCTCCAGGAGCATCTCCTTGCCCTCGGCTGGCTCCACGCAACGTTGTAGCACCTCGGTTGCACTCCTTTTGTATAACTCCTTATTTATGATGGTGTAACCCTTGGACCTCCTCTGCACTCGCCTAGCTTCGGTTTCATCATTTGGCAAACTCCCCTCCGACATGAACTTCATGATTTCTTCAGCCCATTCCGGTACTGGATGCAAAGGGAATAAGTGCTCATCTATTTCCACTGGTTCGGCCGCCATTATCTCTTCTATCAGCCTCTGTCCATTCCCTAAGATTCGGTTAGCACCATCTTCCTCTCTTCCCCTCTTCCCTAAGATTTGGGTAGCATTCCCCGAGTCTCGCCATGCAGTCCCCGGGTCCTCCCAAATGTACCCGACATCAACATTCATAGGAACAGCTTCAGATTCTTGCTTTGGGATAAAAATCGACTCGGAATCAGGTGAAGGTTTGATTGAAGGGATCCTTAGGTGATTCAAGGATATCCCGGGTGGGATTGCATCCCTAGACGACCCGAGTTTTGACAAGATATCAGCAGCTTCGTTCTCCAGCCGAGGTATGTGCTTGTACTCGCAGCCTTCAAAAAATCCTGAAATTTTCTGGACATGAAATCGATATAGTGCCATATTGGCATCAAGGGCATCCCAATTTCCAGAAGACTGCTGCACCACTAAATCTGAATCACCAAAACATTCTATCCGGCGGATGCCGATGTCCTTAGCCACATTAAGCCCATGGATCAGTGCCTCATATTCGGCCACATTGTTTGATGCTGAGAAATGAATCTGCAACACATATCGCAACTGATCTTGCTTCGGTGATGTGAGTACTATCCCAGCACCCAGTCCGATTTTGGTTTTGGAGCCATCAAAGTGCAACTTCCAGTAATTGTAATCTGGCCTTGGTGGCTCATATTGCATCTCGGCCCAGTCACAAAGGAAATCCGGTAAAGCCTGTGACTTGATAGCATCTCTTCTCTCATAATGCGGGGTGTAAGGAGACACTTCAATTGCCCATTTGGCAACTCGGCCAGTCGCATCTTTGCACCCAATGATCTCCGAGATTGGAGCTTCACATACTACGGTGATCGGGTGCTCCTGGAAGTAATGTTTCAACTTCTTGACCGCCAGGTATACACCATATGTCATCTTCTGGTAGTGAGGATAATTCTGCTTCGAGGTTGAGATCACCTCGCTTAAATAGTACACCGGTCTCTGCACGGATTTACCCTCCTCTTCTCGCTCTACCACAACCACCACACTCACGACCCGGTTAGTGGCCGCAATGTAAAGTAGCATTGGCTCATTGGCAAAGGTGATGCCAAAATTGGTGCAGTGGACAACATCTTTTTTAATTCATTGAAAGCCGAGTCTGCCTGCGGGGTCCATGTGAACCCGGTGCTCTTTTTCATCAGTTGATACAAGGGCAAGCTTTTTCTCCTAGCCGACTCACAAACCGACTCAACGAGGCTAGACACCCGGTGAACTTTTGTACATCTTTTAGACATTTAGGCAATTTCATTTTTCTATGGCTCGGATCTTAGCCGGATTCACCTCAATACCTCGGCTCGATACAAGGAAACCGAGCAACTTTCCAGCCGGGACACCAAAGGTACATTTATCCGGATTCAATTTTAACCGATACTTTCTTAAGTTCACAAATGTTTCCTCGAGATCCTCGAGGAGAGTGCGTTTTTCTTTAGTTTTGATGACGATATCATCGACATACACTTGCACATTTTTGCCCATTTGGAGTGTAAGCATTTCTGCATACATCTCTGATAAGTTGCACCGGCATTTCTCAAACCGAAACACATGACACGATAGCAATACGCCCCATACGGGGTAATAAAAGCAGTCTTTATTTGATCTTTGGGGTTCAGTGGTATCTGGTGAAAACCAGAGTACGCATCAATAAAAGACAACAACTCACACCCAGCAGTAGAATCGATCACTTGATCAATCCGAGGTAAAGGAAAGGGATCCTTCGGGCACGCCTTGTTCAGGTTGGTGAAGTCGATGCACATACGCCACACCTTGACCACCGCTGGTTCGTCCTTCTTCTTCTCTACCAGAACCGGATTGGATATCCAGTCTGGATGCAACACCTCCATAATGAATCCGGCTGCAAGTAGCTTAGCCAGCTCATCAAGCACCACTTTTCTTCGATCGTCTGAAAGACGCCGAGTCGGTTGCCTCACCGGCTTCACATCCGGCCTGACAAATAAAGAGTGCTCTGCCAACTCCCTCGGAACACCAGGCAGGTCCTTAGCCGACCATGCGAAGATATCCCGATTCTCACGGAGGAAGTGACAGAGCGCGCTTTCCTATTTCTCGCCCAACCCGGCACCAATGATGGCCATGCGCTCCGGATTCTCCGGGTCAATGGGGATCTTCTTTGTCTCCTTGGGCACCTCAAATGTTGCACCTGCATCCGGATTGGTCATGGCCAGCACGCCGAGCTGAGCTGACTTCGCCATCGCCACTACTTCATGCATCTTGCTCTTCTCAGCTTGGATCACCAACGACTCGGCTAAGGTGGAACCAACCGTGGCACACTGTATGGCCTTCTTGTAATCTCCCACAACGGTGATGATACCATTTGGGCCAGGCATCTTCATCTTGAGGTAGGCAACATGAGTGGATATCATGAACTTGGCTAATGCCGGCCTGCCGAGCAGAGCATGGTATGGGCTCTCCAAGTCTACCACCTCGAATTCGAGACTCTCAGTCTGTGATTGTCCTTGGTACCAAACAGCACATCCACCCAGATCTTACCCATTGGGGAACAAGACACCCCGGGTACTATACCATGGAAGGTGCAACTGCTCTGCTGCAGCTGATTCGGCGAATAACCCAACTTGACCATTGTGTCCCGATACATGATGTTTATAGCACTGCCATTGTCAACCAAGACTCGAGTGAATTTCACATTAATCTTTGGTCCAACCAAAGTCGGATCCACCACCAGTGCGTAGTTTCCTGGGCTTGGCATAACCCTGGGATTATCAGCCCTGCTCCAAGTGATCTCCTGCTCGGACCAGTTCAGGTATTTTGGTACTGCTGGTGTGACTGCATTCACCTCCTTCGCCCTTCGCAGCTGACTTTTCTTGTCAGTTGGCTCGGTCACAAAAACCACATAACTTTGATGAGCTTCCTTGTAATCATTTCCGGGGTATCCACCTTGCCGACTCGGACCAGCATTGTTGTTGTTGCCTCCCATATTTACCAGGTTAACCGGCTTTGTGGCTGCCGGCCTTGGAGCTCCTTCGTTCACCGGGGTTGCATTGGCTCCGGATAAAGGCGTATTTGGCCTGAAATTCGGTCTAGGAGCACCTCTCTGAGGTGGCCCTCTCTGACCTTCCGCCTGGATGCGATGATGCCAGCTACAATTCCGAGTTGAATGATTGGCCGGCTTGCGTGGGTCTGTTGTGTGATAACGGCAAGGCCCATCTATCATTGCCTCAAAAGTTAAGGTGGACTCGGTCCATCCCACACTTTCTTTGCCCAGGCACCTTGATTCGGCCTCCAAGCTGGACCCTCATTTTTTGGTCTCTGGCTATCAGGATGATCCATATTTACTGCAGCAACCTGGTCTGAGCCGTATCTGTAATCCGGATCTCTCCTTTTATAACCGAACTCATGTCGGTCACTGGGCCTCAATGGTCCAGTTCGGTTATTGACCGGTTGCCTCCTGCTTGTTCCCACCGCATCCAACGCTGGCTGCGTCGGATCGCCAAGAGCATATGTATCTGCTATCCGGATCATTTCCGCCAGGGTCTTTGGCATATCCCTCTGGAGCTTCTGCCAAAGCGGGGTGCCATGTCGGCAACCCTGCGCAAACCAAGAAATGGCCTGCTCCTCCACGACACCTTCACAAGAATTGCGAATGTTGCTCCACCGAGTCAAAAATTCTCGGTCTGTCTCCCGCTCTTCCTGCCTGCACGCAGACAAGAGCTGAGGTCGGTTTGGCCTCTTGTAAGTGCTGGAGAAGTTGCTGTAAAATGCCTGTTCCAAATCCATCCAAGAGTTGATACTACCCTCTGGTAAGTTATTCAGCCAAATCCGGGCTGGCCCTTCCAACATATGCGGGAGATACCGGACCGCCCATCGGCGATTGCCCCCCGCAATGTGCACCGAGGATACATAGTCTATCAGCCAATCCTGCGGCTTAGTGCTGCCGTTATACGGCTTTGTGATTCGGCCAAGCTGAAACAACGGCACATTCGGCTCGTTCATGATCCTAGGCCCAAAGCATGGAGGACCTGGTGGGCCTTGCTCTTCCAGCCTCTCGGACTGGTAAATCCTATCCAACCTGAGACGCTGATCATCCGGAGCCAATGTCCGAGGTCCCAGCCTGGACGCAAGTGCATTATCATACGTTTGGTATCCGGCTCGCGCCATAGCCGAATTACCATCATCATAGTGGTAGCCCGCCTGGCCACCACCTTGCTGCTGCGCTTGCACCATCACTTGCTGCTCCTGCCGGGGTTGATTCTGCCCAGGAGGGCGAGGTGGTTGACCTCGGCCAGCCGAATTACCCCTTCCGGCTCCCGGATTGCCTTGACCGCCATTGTTTCTGCTCTGGCCACCTCTTCCTTGTGCCGCTAGCTGCTTGCCGGCATACTCGGCATCATAGGCCTGCAGCTGTTTGCTCTTGCCCGAATTCACGCTCTGGGCCCGGTCAGCTCCGACATGCGGAGATGACGCTTGCCCCTTGGATCTCTGGCTAACAGCCTTAGCCGACACTACCACTCGAGAACCACCAGCGTCCGGATTAGCTTTCCGGAAAGCCTCATTCTGCCGGTTACACACATCAACCAGCTCATTGACTCTTTCTGCCTGCTTGCGCCAAGCATCCCCGGTTAAAGTGGTCAACTCGGCTCGCGCTGCCGCTGCAGCCCTAAGATTTTTGGCCGGGGAGCTATACACCGGCTTGCCTGTACCCGATCTATGACTAGTAGCCTTACTCGAGCTTGACCTTGCAGCTCTAGCTAATTCATCATTGAGGTCCTTACCCCTGTTGCGCAAATCTGCTCTTTTGCGTGGGTGAGACACTACCGGAGTGAAACCATCGGTGATACCATTGGCAGCATTATATTCTCTCATGTCTCTATCAAATGCTTGCCTAGACTCCACCACTAACCGGGCTTCTCTTTGCAACCTCAGGCGCTCTGCCTCTAACTGAGCTATAGTAAGCTCTACATTTGCCCCAGGTGCCACTGGCCGAGCTAACTTTTCCAGGACATCCTCTAAGGGAGCCTCCCTACTTGACATGCCAAGTGGACCAACCGGATCTGGTTTCTCCTTTGGGAACTTTGCCGTCCGAGTCGGCTTGTCAACCGGATCGGTTGGCGTGATCAGCTCCTCGGGTATGCTATTGCCGGCATCTCCTTTGCCAGCTCCAGCACTTGCTCCGGTCATCATCACTTCCACGCTACTCCCGGGGCGAGCGCTACGCCGTCCGAGAGCTGCGCGGAAAGAAGGAGGGTCCTTGGCCACGAGCACCTGCGCCGGGTACTCGCGAACAGCCTCGACAGCAACGTAGGTGACGAAGCTACCAAGCATCATCAGGAAGCCATGCTCGGGGAAGGGCTTGCCGGCGAAACACCCTGCATTGTCGCTGACGAAGGTGAACTCGCCGATCTTGGCGATAAGCCCAGAAAGAACACGCTCGCCTGAGCCCGTCCGGATGTAAACTCCCTCCAACGCCTCAATCTGCCCCACGGTGGGCGCCAACTGTCGTGGTGGGATCACGGCAGATGCCATAGGTATGGCTAAGATGGGGCCGAAAGTGCGTTGGGGGAACCGGGGAGGGTTTATGCACTCAAGAAGTGCACAAGCAAGAACACACAAGAAACCGCAAGAACATGAACAAGAAACCAAGAAACCAAAAACACAAAGCACACCACGATGTACCCTGCTTCGGGGCCCTCTTGTGGAGGTAACACCCCTACTGCAGCACTAGCCTAGTCTCTTTATATCTCAATAGTGACAAGTACAAAGCGCTCCTCGAGCTGTATGAAGCAACAATGGTGAGAGCTCACGATGAAGAAGAAGCTACCAAGGGGGGAAAATGAGCTCTCGGGTTCGTCCCCCACAGGAGGTGGTGGTGCTGTATATAAAGGCTTGCCGAGTTACTTCTTTGCCCCTGGCTCCATGAGATAATGGCACTGCCAAGAGGAAAAGGACAAGCCTCTGCCCCCTGTCAATCCAACGGCCGGACTGTCAGGCCTAGCAGGCCTATCTTGCCCTTCGGGCAATGGCAGCTGTAGCCCACCGGGTCTAGGTCACATCCTCTTTCCCGAATTGGCCGAGTCAGCTCCTAGGTTGCTGCGCTCCCAGGAATCCCGTGTCTTGACCTGGCTGTCAAGCCCTAGCAGGCCTATCTTGCCACTTCGGGCAATGGCAGGCGTAGCCCACCGGGTCTAGGCCATAGCCCCTTTCCCGAATTGGCCGAGTCAGCTCCTAGGTTGCTGCGCTCCCAGGAATCCCGTGTCTTCTGAGCCTCGGGCAGGAGGCCTGCAGGACCCGTGAACTTACTGACATTACTCGGCCCTTGTGCATTGTCCGACATTGCTGGTAAGCCGGGTTCTTCCAGGCAACCCGGCTAGCTGAGCCGGATCTCTTCCCAGGCAACCCGGCTAGCTGAGCCGGATCTCTTCTAGGCAACCCGGCTAGTCGAGCCGGATCTCTTCCCAGGCAACCCGCTAGACTTTGCCTGATGCCTCTTGGTCTCTCCCTGTATTTAAACATGATCCGGTCCGAGTGATCCGGTTTGTGAGACCCGGATTGACCTTCCTTTCCACTTCATAGCTCCCAACACTACCTCTTTGCCCTACCCGGGGGAACCCCCCGACAGTAGTCCCGAAGCTGGTGCGGTCCTACAGCCTCGGAGGAAGGGCCGTAGCAGGTTAAAAACCAACGCCTTTAACCGAATCCCATATCACCCAATCTTGTCTCAGGATTTCCTGGGACATTTGGCCGGGAATCTCTGCGCAAAGCCTCATAATCCGGGTCTCTGATTTGACATGTCACTGACAACACATTATCCGGATCCATCAGGTACTTGAGTGTATTTGACTAAATGACCACGCCTCCTCGGTTTCTGTGCTGACCGGCACACTTGATCCGCACCACCGCTTCCAATTCTATGACCCATCATGTGCTTGAAATACATGGCCACATAAGCGACCGCAGAGTTTTAGGGCACTCTTTATCCGCCCACGCCCTGAAAACCGCGAGGTAGTGCGCCGGTTACCAGCTAGGGGCTATATATAGGGGTGCGGGGTTCCTCTTCTTCTTCCCCGCACCTCCCACTTCGAGAACTCCAACCGCGCCATCGACGCCGCTGTGATCTCGCCCTTGCGACCTCGCCGCGCCGGAGACCTCGACAACGTCGGAGAAAACTCGCCGGAGCCGCGCACCGCGCCCTGCGCCGCCGTTTCTTCGCCGGGCCTCTTCCTCGCCGTACTGCAACCGTGAGTTCTTCATCCCCTGCCATGATTCCCTCGAACGAGTTCATCTTCCGCCATGAACTTGCGCTTGCTTTCCCTAAATTCACTAGCAAACGAGTTCACTGTCGCGCCTTAGTGCATTCCCTAGATCTCCTTTCTAGGTTTTGCACTAGATTGCCCCAATTTGGCTTGCCACTGCATGAACAGTTCCGCCATATTTTTACTCAGGATTTCTTCTCTATTTTACTGCTGCGGTAGATCTTGCGTAACCCTAGATTCTCACGTAAAGGTGTTTGTAGTTACTAGCCGAATCACTTTTTCGCGGTAATTAGACCACTTTATCCGGGATATCCTTTACCGAATCCCTTAACAGCTGATTCGGCTAGACCATTATCCGACTTGCTCTGGATTTGAGATTCCACATCTTCTAACCCGGCTATCTCTGATTTCTTGCAGGACTGATTCGGATATGCCGAAGTTGCCCCCCGGCAGTTGGGAGGGTTCCGACGTTACAAACGATGACTTGGAATGGCTGCTGAGTACCCGACGTATAACATCTAAAGTTATATGCCGAAAACCGGGGAAGGAACTCGAACCGGTCACCCAACCGGTGAACGCGTTGTATTTCTAGCGCATTTCGAACGTGGATTCGGACTTCCAGCGAGTGACTTCTTCCGGAGATTCCTAGATTTCTTCGGCCTGCAGCCTCACCACCTTCCGGCTAACTCCTTTGTCTCCCTGTCGGCTTTTACCTCCTTTATGGAGGGATATCTCGGTCTCTGGCCGACTGTCGAAACCTGGGCGAAGTACTTCCACCCCCGGAAACATACGATCCCGGGTAGTGACCGAAGGTGATGACCGCCTGTGGTGCGTCCAGCATTACCCGAGGACGGGCTCCATCTTTCCCCGGATCACTGGCCTGGATACTTGCAAGAAATGGCAAAGGTCCTTCTTCTACGTGAAGAGCGTTGAAGGCCATGATGCTCTCAACTTGCCCGAGTTCAGGATCCAGCCCCCCACCGCCGAACTGAACTTCAGATATGATCCGGCTGACGCTCTTGCGGAGCTTCAAATCATACATCAAACTTTGGAGGATTTTCTGGAGAAGGGCCTGCTCGCGGACGATCTCCTCCGGACCTTCGTCTGTCGCGGGTCAGTCCTCTTCAACAACGCAAGCACAAGATTTGCCACATGGGTGGTCTGCTAGATCCTACCCGGATCAGCAAACATGACCTCACCAGAGTTTCCGTCAAGAGACGGGTAAACGCCATTGCCTACACCGAGATGTTGGACAAGTGGCAGTGGGGCGTGGAGCCGTTCCACCGAGATGCACTTCCACCACAGGTTAGTTCACCATTCTCCGAATCAATCCATACTCCATCAAGATGACATCGGACTAATCCAGATTTGCCTTGACTCTATTGCAGCTGTTCGACCGGGTCTAGGCCATAGCCCCTTTCCCGAATTGGCCGAGTCAGCTCCTAGGTTACTGCGCTCCCAGGAATCCCGTGTCTTCTGAGCCTCGGGCAGGAGGCCTGCAGGAACCGTGAACTTACTGACATTACTCGGCCCTTGTGCATTGTCCGACATTGCTGGTAAGCCGGGTTCTTCCAGGCTACCCGGCTAGCTGAGCCGGATCTCTTCCCAGGCAACCCGGCTAGCTGAGCCGGATCTCTTTCTAGGCAACCCGGCTAGTCGAGCCGGATCTCTTCCCAGGCAACCCAGCTAGACTTTGCCTGACGCCTCTTGGTCTCTCCCTGTATTTAAACATGATCCGGTCCGAGTGATCCGGTTTGTGAGACCCGGATTGACCTTCCTTTCCACTTCATAGCTCCCAACACTACCTCTTTGCCCTACCCAGGGGCAACCCCCCGACAGTGGTCTACGGGCAGTGAAGCATCTGCAACCTGGGAGGACAGGGAAGAGCTTCAAGGGCGTTTTCTAGGAGCCCCGGCTTGGGGACAAGCTGGTTCTAAAGGAGGAGGGGGTGTCAGGGTACCTACACTGCACGTACCTGATGAGCTACAGGTCTCTGACGAGCTACAGGATGCAGACACAACAATGAGGCCCAAAAGAGCTGCCAAGCCCAACAACAAGTACTTCGGGACGACCTGGCGCAAGTGGACTATAAGAAGACCACGTCGACCACGGCAATGACTATCCTAGTTGGATCACGACGGACGGCTCTCTCCTCGATCCCCTTCTCTCTCGAACCCAGTCCCTTGCTTCTTCCTCCGCAAGTATCGGATACTGGTCTGTAATCCCTAGTTTCTACCAAATTGTATCGAATCCGTGTGATAATCGAGTGAACCCCATACCGTACCTTACAGTTAAAGCACTCGAAATCTTCCAAAAATAAAAGAGAACATTCAAGAGTCGCCAAAAAATTCCGTTTGGAGTTTATTAAACACGTCCTTGCTATTACACCGCACACCCTGCAGATCGGAGCGGACTCAGCGGAGCAGCAGCTGTAGACTGTAGCTCTCATTCCGTTCTTCTCCTCAGCTAGCTGCCTGCCCCCGCGTCGTCTTCCTCTCGCCTTTTCCTTCCCCCGCCCTTTTCTTCCGCCTCCTCCGCCTAACCTCTCCTTCTCCATCTCTTCTTCTTCTTCTCTTCCAGTCCACGGCGACCTCGGACTCGCCCCACCAAACCACGCCAACCTTCGATTCGATTTCATTCGCTGTTGCTTCAACATCCCCCCGCCATTCGTGCCACCATCCGTTCCTAGTTCCCCTTCCCCACCGCCGCCGCGTCATCTTCGTCAGCCCGCCAGCATCTGCCGAATCCATCGCCTTCTTCTTACCCCCGTCCGCCCGCCTCTCCCTGACCCCAAACCCAAGACCAAGAAGCGGCAATCTTGCTTGCTTCGGGGGGACACCAGCAGCAGCAGCAGCGATGGCGTCGATCCGGCGGCCGCACTCGCCGGCCAAGTCGCAGCACCTGCTGTGGCACCAGCACCCCTTCGACCGTTCCTCTTCTTCACCTGCCGCCTGCTCCCACGCTTCGCCGCCTTCTTCTCCTCTGCTCCTTCCTCGGCCTACTCCACTTCCTCTCCCACCTCCCGCTCCGCCCGCACCTCCCCGTCCCGCCCAACGCCTCCTCCTCCACCAGCTCCACCAGCAGCTCCCCACTCCCCACCAGCTCCAGCAACCCGCCTCCGATTCCGGCGGCGCCGACGAGCACAGCGGTGCTCTGGGTCAGATGGGCCAGACGCTGCGCCTCGTGACCCCGCCGGTGCTCTGGGTCGTCGTCGAGGCCGGCAAGCCCGCCCTCGCGCTGCGCCACACCGCCGTCATGCACCGATACGTCGGCTGCTGCGACAAGCTCAACGCGTCCTCCTCCTCTTCCGTTGACTACCGGCCGCTCCAGATGAACGCGGGCTGTAACACCCCGGCCACCCCCGGGCCAGGCCTGTCACCCTGGCAGCTCGCTAGGATCTCCAGACTGGCCCCACAGATCAACACTAGTCTTTTCTGCGCACTTTGTCCTCACTCGTGCACACCCGGGAACCAGTTCCCGGTCGGTCACCCATCCTTGGAGTGCTTCGGGCCAAGCACGCTTAACCGGGGTGTTACAATTTGGTATCAGAGCCGACCCTCGCGGTAACTCGGGCGTGTGCGGGTCAGTGGGTGGACATGTGGAGCATGTGCCGGCACTGGGCGCACAGACGAGTGCCAAGGAGGGAAGTTCCTGGACTGGGGGCTGACCGACGAGGGCGTCGGTCTTCTAAGGGGGGAAGGATGTGAGATCCTGGCTCAGGGCTTAACAGGATTGATAGAATACTCATATCAAAAAGTTGCAACTTCTTTTCCGGAAGCTCATCTGGAAGGAACTCCGAGGTTAAGCGTGCTTGGCCCGGAGCACTCCAAGGATGGGTGACCGACCGGGAATTGGTTCCCGGGTGCTCACGAGTGAGGACAAAGTGCGCAGAAAAGACTAGTGTTGATCTGTGGGGCCAGTCTGGAGATCCTAGAGAGCTGCCAGGGGTGACAGGCCCGGCCCGGGGGTGGCCGGGGTGTTGCGGCGTCGTCTACTTCGCCGACGAGGAGGGCGTCTACTCCCTGCATCTCTTCGACCGCCTCCGCCAAATCAGGTGTGCCCATCTCCTCAGATTTCTCGCATTCAGATTCAGCGAAACGCGTGGAATTGGTAAACTCTGCAATTGCTGATACATGTCTTAAGATTCGGGTAGTTAATTTATGATTTCTAGGATGACAAAACGAGTTTGGGCATCGAGTTGCCTTAAGAGCATCTCCAAGCGAGGCCCCCAAATCCGCCCCCTAAACGTCCGGACGGCTGTCCGCGGACCACCCTAAAAAATGACCTGCTACAACCATGGCCCCAAAATATCACCCAAACTGTGGGGGCCATGTGATTGGTGGAATAGGAGAGAGAATAATTAAAAAAGGATAAAAGAAAGAAAAAGTATGTGCAACAGTGTGCATGCGGACACGCCCGGACACTCCCGGATGCCACGAAACTCACCCCATATCTGCGGAGGGTTTGAGGTGTGCGGACGCGTCGCCTGGACCGAAATAAACCGGCTTGGCGCTGTTTGGGGGCCTCGCTTGGAGATGCTCTAACCCAGTCAAAGATCCGAGCTTTATCCAAGCCCTTGCTAGCATTTTCCCTCTCACAGACTCAGTAATCAGTGGCGTCAATAAACAGTTTCTTGCATTAACAGTTTCTAGTACTCCAATTCAGCTGGGTGCATTGAATTTCAAACCTCAAATTCTGCGAGTATTACTGGATAAAACTGGATGATGCATAAAGATCCAACTTATTGACTTGCTGCTGCCTGTCATGATTTAGGAGGTTCGGCACATGGCCTGTTCCGGTGATCTCTGACGGTGGTAGCACCGTCGTGCTGGAAGGGCCCGTATGTAAACAGAACCAAGTTGTGGGGTGGCATGTTGAACATGTTTATACGTGTATAGGCTAGGGTTTTGTATGTGTACCTGTAGCGTCTCTCTCCCCCTTGTATTTCCTGGGAGACTAGACCCGGTCCACCCTTGTACCTATATATGTACCATGTACACGTCAATGCAAATGATCGATGCAACCAAATCACTTCTACATGGTATCAGATATCTCTCGATCATAACCTAATTCGCTTCCGCCTACCCTAGCCGCCGCCGCCGCTTCACGCCGCCGCCGCCGCTGCCGCCCCACGCCGCGCCGCTGCCCTCTCCCAGCCGCCGCGCCTTCCTCCTCTCGCGCCGCCGCTCCCTCTCTTCTTCGCGTCGCCACCATGTCCGTTGCCTCCTCGCGCACCAACCCGTTCGCCGGCCCTGATCCCGCCACCATCCGCGACGTCAACATCCGGGAGCGTGTTCCCGTGACCCTCGACGCCACCAACTCCTCGTACTACGCCTGGAAGATGTACTTCTCGCTTCTCTTCCGCGAGGAGAACCTCGTGGATCACGTCGACGGCTCCGTCGACTCCCGCGCCATGCAGGCCGACCCCGAGTGGACCACGATCGACGCCACGCTCATCCGCTGGTTGTTCACCACCATCTCGAAGGATCTGTTTCACACCGTCGTCAGCGACGGCGATGATGCACGCGCTGTATGGATCAAGCTCAATGGTCTCTTCACCGACAACAAGCTCCAGCGCCGCGTCTTCCTGCAGCAAGAATTTTTTGACTGCCACCAGGACGATAAGTCCATTGATGAGTACTGCCGTCGCCTCAAGCAATTGGCTGATGAGCTGCGTGATATCGGCACCGAGATCGACGACGAACTTCTTCTCAGCACGCTCACAGCCGGCCTCAATGAGGACTTCGGCAATGCCGCCGGCAACCTCACCTTGATACAAGATCCTTCCTTCCCCAAGTTCGTCGCATACCTGAAGCTGGAGGAGCGCCGGATGAAAGGGGTGAAGAAGCGCGTGCAGCATCAGGCCCTCGCCGCCGGCACCTCCCGTGGAGCACCACCTCATCCCGCCCTGCCTGCACCGAGGCCACAGCAGCAGCCCCCTCCGCCCGGGTTCTACCCCGCCCCTACCGCTGCCCCCCAACAGCAGCCGCAGCAGCAAGGTGGACGCCGTGGCAACCGTCGCGGGGGCCGCAAGCCGCAGCAGCAGCAGGCGCTCGAGGGCGGCCAGCCGTCCGGGGGGGCGCCACGTCCGCACCAGCCCACCCCGCCATGGACCTACGGCGCCAACCCATGGACGGGTCTTGTCCATGCATACTCCATGCCGGTGCCTAGGGCACCTGCACCGAGCCTCTTCGGGGCTCACCCGTCGAGCCACCAGGCGTACCTCGCCGGGCATGCCACTGCGCCCGGCGCTGCGCCATCGATGCAACCAAATCACTTCTACATGGCATACAAGTGGTGAAGCCAACAAGCTCCAGAGATTTCATGTCTCCATGTCGGGTTTCGCATTCAACAGCACCATGCTCTGGGACTCCAAACTCAGGTCCCATCTGGCCTGGAACTCGATCCGGCATCCGGAGATGGTGGAACAGGGTTTCCAAGTAAGTTCTTCGTTTCTCTTCAAATCTCTTGAGCTACACACAGTACTATGTTTAGGTACTCCAATGGCCAGTACAGAGATTGCATTCATTTAGTTCATCGACATTTTGTCTCATTCCAACCATTATACCGATACTCGATATGAGGAAATTAAAAAGGAAATGAAAGGTGGCAATGGAGTAAAATAAGAGTAGGAAACAGTTCTATGCACTCATCTAACACATGCCACATGGTGGTGGTGATCAAATCCATTTTTTTTAGATAAAGGGCTTTATTACTCAAATATTTTAAGCATTACACCCGGCCTCTGCATCAAAAATGCACACAGCCGCAATCCAACAGAGAAAGAAAAAGTTGTGCAACAATAGACGCATTACAACCAACAAGATAATGTAAAACGCCTATGTCATGGCTACTCTCGACGGCCTATGGAGGTCCAATGCGGCGATCAAGCGGCCACCCATGTTGTGAGAAAATGTCCCTTGCCACCTCCTCCAGTCGTGCACATGCCTCCGTAAAGAGGTCTCGATATCCCGCACGTTGTAAGGTGGACCACATACGGAGAATACTTGTGCAACGGTAGAGTACCTGCATATGAGAAACATTTTTATCATTGAAAACCTTGTCATTTCTACTAAGCCAAAGCGACCATATAACAGCTATCGCTCCCACCCTAATAACCGTTCTAAGCCTTTTATCTATCCCATGTAGCCAGTTACCAAAAACATTGGCCACAGACTTGGGTGGATATAAGTTAGACGCTATTTGGATGGCTGACCATATAGAACGTGCGAAACTACACTCGAAGAATAAGTGTTTTATTGTCTCATCATGTGGACAAAACATACACTTCGTACTTCCATGCCAATTTCGTTTAACAAGGTTATCCTTTGTTAGAATGACACCCCTACGAAGATACCACGTGAATACTTTAATCTTAAGTGGTATCTTCATTTGCCATATTTTTTTATTATCATCAACGGGCACATCGGAATGTACTAACGCCCTATACATGGAATCCACAGAGAATTTACCATTCTCACAGAGATTCCAACGAAATTCATCGGGGCCCTGTGTGAGTTGAACTGATCTCAACCGTGCCAGCAGGGCGTTCCAAGACGCAAGTCTTGGTCCAAACAAATCTCGCCTGAACGTCACATTCGGAGGAGAGCATTGCATGACGGTGGCAATGGTATCTCCCTTATGACGAACAATATTGTATAGGGCTGGATATCGATCTCGGAGGGTGGTGTTGTCTAACCATTTGTCCTCCCAGAATCTAATCTCCGAGCCATCCTTAATATTAAATACCCCGAAGCGAAAGAAATGTTTCTTTGTCGCCATCAGTCCCGCCCAAAAGTGGGAATCACCAGGTTTCCAATATACCTGTGATACCGCCTTTGTGCCGATGTATTTTCTCTTAAGGAGTGTTTGCCATATCTCCTCTTCAGTAAGCAGCTTAAAAAGCCATTTACCTAGGAGGGCTGAGTTCTTGACTTCAAGGTCATGAATACCAAGCCCTCCCTGATCTTTAGGGCGACAAACAACATTCCATTTGGCCAGTCTGTATTTCTTCTTCTCACCATCTCCTTGCCAAAAGAATCTTGATCGGAAATAATCCAATTTATGCAAGATACCTTTTGGTATTTGGAAGAAGTAAATCATATACAGTACCATGTTTGTTAGTACTGAATTAATGAGAACCAATCTTCCACCAAGAGATAGCAATTTTCCTTTCCAACTAGATAGCCTAGCTTGTAGACGTTCTTCGACGTGTCTCCATTCCGCATTAGTCAGTTTCCGATAATGTATTGGTATCCCAAGGTACATGATCGGAAATTGACCCTGCTCGCAGCCAAAAATATCGGCATATTGAGCAGCTGCTTCTTGAGCCGCGCCAAAGCAAAACAATTCACTCTTATGGAAGTTAATTTTCAATCCCGACAATTGCTCGAATGCTGAAAGTATCAATTTCAGATTCGCAGCCTTATCTAGATCATGTTCCATAAAGAGGATTGTATCGTCTGCATATTGAAGAATAGATAAACCACCATCAACAAGATGTGGAACTACTCCTTCAATTTGGCCATCCGCCTTAGCTCGTTCAATCATGATCGTCAACATATCCGCCACTATATTAAATAGTATAGGCGATAGAGGATCACCTTGCCTTAGTCCTTTTTTTGTCTGGAAGTAGCGGCCAACGTCATCATTGACTTTTATTGCCACGCTACCTCCGGTAACAAAATTGTGGATCCAAGCACACCACTCCTCTGAGAACCCTTTCATTCTCAGAGTCTGTAGTAAGAACGGCCATTTGACTTTGTCATATGCTTTTTCAAAGTCAATTTTAAATATCACCCCATCAAGTTTTTTCGTGTGCATCTCATGTACGGTCTCGTGTAAAACCACAACACCGTCAAGGATATTCCTCCCTTGCATAAACGCAGTTTGGGTAGGTTTTACCACATGATCTGCCACCGAATTTAACCTGATGGTCGCTACTTTTGTAAAGATTTTGAAGCTAACATTCAGAAGGCAAATTGGTCGATACTGTTGTATCCTTTCGGCATTCTGAATCTTAGGCAACAAAACGATCTCCCCAAAATTAAGGCGAAATAACTCGAGGTGTCCGGCATGTAAGCAGCCAAATAACCCAAGCAAATCAGACTTGATGGTATCCCAGAAATGCTGGTAGAACTCAGCCGGAAAACCATCGGGTCCTGGCGCCTTATTATGCTCCATTTGGAAAACCGCTTTGCTTACCTCCTCCATAGAGAAAAGTGCAGTAAGAAAGTTGTTTTCCTCAGGAGTTACTCGGGTAATATCATCTGTTCGAGACTCATCTAGAGTGAAGTTCCCTTCCTCGGGAGCCCCGAACAAACCTTTATAGTAGTTCGTGATATATTCCTTGAGCTGAGCCTGTCCCTCGATCAAACCCTCATCCTGTAGAAGAGAATGAATACATTTCTTTCTATGTCTGCCATTAGCAACATTATGAAAGTATTTTGTATTCGAGTCCCCTTGTAGAATGAACTGAGCCTTAGATCTTTGGTACCATTTGAGCTCTTCCTCCCGCAGCATACGACCCACCTGCTCATTCGAATGCCGTTTGAGGTCACTCTCATTTGCTGATAAGGGTCGTACTTCTGCTAGTTGATCAAGCTCATCAATAATGGAACACAGACGCTCTTTTTCTTTTTTAAGCATACCAGTTGTGTGTCTTGCCCACCCACGAAGGAATTTACGCAAATTGCGCATCTTATTATTCCACCGCTGGATAGCGCTATCACCCACAACCGGTTGAGACCATATCCTTTTAACCAAATCATCGAAACCATCCCGTAACAGCCAACCTAATTCGAATTTGAATTGGTGCTTCCCGGGCGATGTCAACGTTCCAGTAGATAGGAGTATGGGGGCATGATCCGAAAAAGCCTCTATACGTTCAAGTGCACGAACCGTTACTAATGGATATTTATCCTCCCAGCGGGAGTCCATCAGAACTCGGTCCAGCTTCTCGTACGTTGGCTCGGGAGGTTGGACTTTGTTTCCGATGCCTTTCTGCATGGTAATAACAGCCGAGATTCTTGTTACTTTGCAGGGAACCACGTTTGTGGAGCAGCTGGTGTAGGATGAGAGCCAGATGGAAGGCATACCTGCTGACTGCTCCCAAATAATGAACTGGCATGTGCCATTTGGATCTGAGAGCCTGGTCTATCCCAAAGGATGGCGAGTTGCCACGAATCTGGATGTGATTATTCCTCTAAAATAGTAGCATCAACAGCTCTGTTCAGCAAAACTAACTCATTTGACAGGTAGGTTTTACTTTTTCAATCCTTACTGCAAACTCTGCTTTCGATCTCTACATCTGGATTGTGATGCTTATTTATTTCTCGTTGATAGCGCACTCCCGTCTATACACGAGTGTCATTCGGTTCTGTTTGTCTTGTCTCTTTCTTCCAATGATATTTTCTCCACCATGCCGAACTGCAATGGTAGGGCTTAGTGTATTAAATCAGTTGGCTTCTGATTGGGCTCCTTTGAATTTTCATCTACCCGGTATCCTTGGTTGACAGGGACTATGGTGTATACAGCTGGCTTTCAGTCACTATACAATTCTTTATTTTCGTGAAAAGCATGTTTTTCGCTTGTGTATTGAAAATGATTGCTAAATTGGTTCAATATATTGCAAAAAAAAAATCCAGCTTTGCAAACTTGCGATAATTTCAGTACGTATTCAATTTATTAAGCTGAATAGACACCAAGCTCAACATAAATGATAATTCTCAGTATATTCATTTTATTAAGCTGAATAACCACCGAGCTCAAGTTAAATGGCCCAAATTAAAATTGGTTGATTGTAAGATAAAAATAGGCGATCTCCTAAGAACCGGACTCTACGATGTTTGTGTTCAATCTTCATCACAGCTATCCCTTTCGCCTCTGAATATGTTTGTACCATAATACTTGCGATGTATTTATGCAAATCTCTTCCAAGTTTTATAAACCGAAATGCTGGTACTTTGTTTCAGGCATTTTCATAGCAGTTAAGCCTTGAAGATTGTGCTTAACAAACACACAGGCGTCCCAGATTGACTACCTTTGAGAAGCATCTCTCAAGAAGACGGTGCCAGATACCTCAATCCAACTTTTGGAGTTATTTTGTAGGATGGAGAACTAGTTGGGCAACTCTTTGGCTCATTGCCATGTAAATGTACATGTTGTCGCAATTTGTATTCATTTGTTCAGTTGGAAAAGCCACAAGGTGATATATACAAAATTCAAATAGTTTTGCTTAGTTATGGATAGTTTTATAGATGTTCATTACATAGCAAGCTCAGGCTGTTTGAGCATAAACTCATACCAGATGAACTCATGGCTCAGATGAACCGGTTTTATAATAATAGCAAAACATTCTGCAAAGGCATAAGATGTTTATAAAAATTGTGATACTTATCATCAATCTCAAAGCCAAACCATCGAAAGAACAATGCCATGCTAAACAGGCATCCAGTATGAACAATCAGAACTCTGTGTAACAAGGAACGGCTGACTTGTTGCGGCGCGAGCACACGTACCCCCTCTCCCTTATCCCCTGCTACAGTTCAGACAGGCGAAAAGAAGGCGACTCGGTTTTCGCCGGCGACTCCGCCGCTTCCCTCCGTCTCCGGCGCTGTCGTGGCGTTTGTGAGGCGGAGGGAAGCGCTGGATATCGTCCGTGCGCAACATGAGATTGCTTAGGCACACGGTTGCGACCAAAATCTAGCCAGTATGGTAAAAGAATTTCGGATTACAAGATATCTAATACAGAAGGATTGCTCATCTAATCTCTCAGACTAGAAACTCAATGTAGGGTCTCCCTTCCAATCAGCGGATCATCAGTCCTTGCATCCCCTGTCCACCGTCTTCAGCCACCTTGTTAGCTTGGATTGTGCTGATAGCATTTGTGATGTTTCCCTGTAGCACAATTTTAAAAGGGAACTGAATCAGTTGAAGGGTAAGCATTTAATGCTTTGCAAAAACAATGAACTAGAGTAAAATATGAATCCGAGAAAGCTTTGCATGTTGAAACCAGTGCAGTAAAGTTTTCTGGCATTCATAAGCAACTGGAGAAGTGATGCATAATGAGGTAACAGTTAGAGGCTTACCCTCCACACTCCAAGCTTTGAACGAAGATTCTTCCATTGTGGAATTCCAAAGATCCTCTCGGTATGCCGACTGAAATTACATAGAAGACCATGTATTAAACAAAAAAAAAGATAACACACTAATATGGACCACAAAACCTTAATGCACAGCTAAACTATGAACCTTGCGGACATAAATAACTGACAATGACAAACTGATTAAGCTGATCGACTTTGCAGTCCAAAATCTTGGATGAAATTGCTTTCACAATCCAATATTCCACTTCATCATCATTGATCTAATAAAGAACTAGAAAAGGTCAATACAGTATTACAGTTATTAGTGAACAACAATGGGAAGGCAAGATAGGTTGATTACCCCAAGTGCTTTTGTAATTGCAGAGTAAGGGATTTCACCAGAGCAATGGTTGCTCAGATCAAGCAGAGACATCAGTCGCATTTTGCTTATGCACTCATCATGAACCAATCCTGTATATGGTCCAACATTAAATAACAAGAAAATTAAGTAGCATAGAATTGTTAGCATTTGTTCAATAGAACATACCATGTCCTTGAAGCAAGGCAGTGTTAGCAGACTGAAACTCTAGATAGGAATCAAGCCTCTGAGTAAGGAATATATTCAATAGCTGGTAAACTGGCTGATACTTTTCATCTTTCTCGAGCTGCGCTACAGCTGGCATATCGAGCAGATCACACTGCAATATGAACATATTTCCATCAAAAAAAAAGTACATGCAATGAAAGTGCAGGCGCAAGGTCTTTTAAGTGGCCTGGTGAACAGATGTATAGCTTGTCAAGATTAAAACTCGGAAAATGCAATAGTTTCAGAGCCACCGTTGGCATATAAGCCACGTCGGCATACATAGTAGAGGCACAAAGCAATGCAATGAAATACAGCAGCAGTGGACCATGTTGACTGAAAGAAATAATCCATCCATCCAAAACAGAATGCATGTGTAGAGGATATGTTTACCGCAATGTTATAACCACACATATTCAGGGTTGACAAGATTAACATTGCAATCCATATGCAAGCAGATTGTTTCAGTTTATCTTTGTCCGTATAAAGAATATTGGCATGTTATAACCGCATTCATATTTGGTAATATGATTTGAGAACGACATGTTATATCAATTGTGATACAGACAGTGATGCATAGATCACAGTAATTGAACTCAATTCGCGCCATGTCCCCACAAGTTTATTCACACAAACAGAAGACCTAACAGCAGAGATGGTAGCTAAATGATAGGAGTACCTGATAGAGATCGGCTGACTTCACGAACTCAATGATCGCTGCAGCAGCTTCTTCCTTTGCTTCACCGATTACACCGGCGTCATCACCTGATCCATCAAAAGTGGCTAGGTACTTGTTCAGAAAGTTGAAGTACTTCTTGCTCATGCTGTCAATCAGAACAAAGAAGATTGAATTCCATCAATGTAAAATACTGCCACACGATGATAAATAGATGCAATGAACTTGAAACCAGAGGGTTGTGTGTCTCACCCCTTCTGGTCTTTGAGAATCCTGGAAACGGCGAGGAACAGCTCCCTCTGCTCCACCTTGCCAATGCCCCAGTCGGCGACAAAGGTGTCGATGTTCTTAAAACTGGGGATGACACACTCCGCAGCCTTCCCGGCAGCGGCGACCTCGAGTGCCTTCCTGTAGACGAAGGCCTTGCCGTAGGGGCTCGCGAGCAGGTTGTACAAGCTGAACAGACTGCACACATTGGAAGCCAGGTCAGGCATCGTAAGGGAACGAAGCAGCAGTTGCAATACAGATACACGGGTAGCAAGCGCGGAGTCGATGTGTTTCTTACACTTTGATGCGCAGCGCCGGCTTCTCCCCCGGCTGCTGGACGAGCTTGGCGCAGATGGCCTCGGCGATCTGCAGGGCCTCGTCCTCGGATCCGGCCTTGGTGACGAGGTTGGAGATGATGGCGAGGATGCACTCGAGATCTACGGCGCGCGAACGACAGAGGGTAGTAAGCAAGGCGCAATTCCAACGAGAAGCAGAGAGGGGGAGGGAGAGGGGGATGGGCGGCGGCTGACCTTTGTCCGGGACGCGGGGGAAGAGGAGGTCGGCGGATGCGAGCATGAGGGAGGCCATGTCGAGCCAGCGGGCGGCGAGGACGTGCTGCTGCGCCTCGGCGCAGAGGCGGGCCACCTCGGGCTCGGCGACCTCGGGCCCCGCGTCGGCCCAGGCGAGCTTGGCGGTGAAGCGCACCACCGCCAGCATAGGCTCCTCCTCCGTGGTGTTCACGATCGTCACCATGGTCGGTTCTTTCTCTGTTCGCTTCTGCGCTGGAGTAGGACGCCGCCGCCGCCGCCGCCGCCGGAGTGGGAGAGGAGAGAAGGAGGAGGAGATGGGGATTGGGAGGAGGAGGAAACCCTAAAACCCGATGGGACTGACCGCTGACCCAAACCCTCAACTCACCCAAAATATGTTGGTATTATTATCAGTGAAAAAGGAATCATCTTGTAAAAAAAAGTCTCGCAACAATACCAATAATAATACCAAACTAGAAACTGCTATGGAGACATTTGTTAGATCATACTCTTTACAAATATTTACCATAAATAATTATAAATTAAAGATTATGTATTGTAGAAAACAAAGTTTGTAACAGACTTTGTTACAAATACAGTTTAATACCCCCCGGCCGCCTTCTTCTGTATTAGTTGGCGCGGATTTAATACAAATTTTAAATCGTAGACAACTCATACGAAACATGAGGGAGTATCTTTCAATAAATTCACCACAAACAAAAAACACGCCAATTAATATTCATAATGTTGCAGTTATCGTGGTTAAACTTTGTGATCAAACAAAAAATGTACTTTTAATACTCTTAACATTCTAAAAATAAGATTCAAATAAGTATAAAAGTTCAGTGTAAATTATATTCATAATGTTGCGAGCCCACGGCCGGCGAGGACGTGCTGTTGCGCCTCTGCGCAGAGGTGGGTCACCTCGGGCTCGGCGACGTCGGGCCCCGCGTCGGCCCAGGCGAGCTCGGCGGTGAAGCGCACCACCGCCAGCATGGGCTCCTCCTCCGTGGTGTTCACGATCGTCGCCATGGTCGGTTCTATTCTCTCTTCGCTTCTGCGCTGGAATACGACGCCGCTGCTGGTGCTGCCGCCGCCGGAGTTGGAGAGGAGAAGAGAAGGAGGAGATGGGGATTGGGAGCCGAGAGGAGGATGAAACCCTAAAACCCGATGCGACTTAACACCCGACGCCTTGGGCCCGCTGGTCAGTCAGTGCATACTAAACCGTCCGACCCAACCCTCAACTCATGTGGCGCCCCGACCCGACTGCTATACAGTGATGCTGTGTGTCACCGGTTAAGCGTTACAACCGGAGGTTACGGGTTTACCAATCCCCGGCCAAAACCTTTGGCAGGCGTGCTGGGTACACCTCACTCCAGACAACGCAACACCCCGATTGATGCCTTAACACAGGCACAACTATCAAAGCATAATAGTAAGATCAAGACTTGTGGAACAACTGGCACCTCACAGACTCTACGACACAAAACATATAGTTCAACTCTTATACCGAGAAAGATAGCAAAATGACAAACAGAGGTCACAGACCCAACATTACAACATGCGGAAGCGAAGTGTGTTGTTCTAAACAACAAGAACCAAATATGGCCTAAGAGGCCTACAGATAACATCACATCGCCAGCTATTCCGAGATGTCCCAAGCTGCCACCTGGGAACCCCAGACTACTCGTCGACGTCCACAAAGAACCCACCTTCGAGGTCGGTGAAGTCCTCTCCTGAAAATAAGCAAACGACGTTGAGTTCGACGAACTCGCAAGATTAAGAGCTAATATATGCTCCATGATTGGCTTCCAAAGTTTTATGGCTGTTTTGCATAAAGCTGATTTTATTTAAAAAGACATAACTCCATGGCATCGTCTAATCAGATTAATTTGAAAAGGGGTAAGAAGTAACTCTTTTCTCTTGAGTCACATTTCTCATCATCACCCACCATCACCCTCATAGTACCTGTTCATCAAAGGTACCTCCCCGAATCACCCTCGAGGAAGCTCACCTTGCATTCGTGAGTGATACCTCTAGTACCCAGTTTTTAATCATTCCGTTAAAGTTATTCTATGGTCTTATCGTCCTTTCCCAAGTTGTCCGTAACCGTGGACACGGCTTTTCGAAAAGATTTAACCCTGCAGGGGTGCACTGTGTTTACCTTCGGTACCGCCCGGCCCATTGCCTACACGTAGCTCTCTTCCGGGGAAAGCCGGCTGAGTGGGAACGGTTACAACCTTTACCTTGTTAAGGGCTAACCCAGGATCATCAGTGAGGACGAGACAGGTTCAGTGCTCCCAGCACCCTGTCCCGTGGCCACTCATTTTCCTAAACACCACTGTCCTCATCTCAGTCTTGGCCACCGTCTTCACGCACGCGCAAATGGAAGCTCAAACTAGAGGACCCTGGCTAGTCCCGCCCAAGTTAGTCGGTCGACGAGGGCTCCATATACCCCACCGAAGGAAGCGCGCTCATTCTTGGTTCAAGAGGTAAAGAACTCGCACCTAGGCGGCGAGAGTGAGACAAAGCACCACCATACCAAAGTGGCCTCTCATCCCCACCTTTAAGCATTTTATTACCTGTCTCCACAATTCTCCACCATCATCAACATCGCAGCACCTGTTACTAGCATGAAGTAACCATAGTACTGCTATGCACTTGACTAAGCATGGCTAAGCATCATCATAGCATAGTAATTATCTCGGCCAACAATACAAACCTATGGTTAAATAGGAGGGAACAGGTATATGGCATAGGGGACTTAATGCAACTATAGGATACTCTACTCCAAGTAAAGTTGACATTTGGAACCGCATGCAATATTATAGTGGAGAAAATATTTGCGGAAAATAGGATAAGATATGCTCAGAGGGGGGATTACGCTTGCCTTGTTCAGGGTACTGGTAGTACGGATCCTCGGGGTGTTGTGGAGCAACCCCGTCTGCTTGATCTAAGGAAGCACACAACGGAAAAACAAAATCAATCACCACACATGTGTACCATGCAATGCACAATCACATGATGACATGACAAGTTCATGCAAAGATAGCATCATTTAGTTTATCTAGCAACATTAAATGGAGAGCCAAATAAGTAGTGCAATTATTTGGAAGCAACCCCATATTTAGCTTAAGGACCACGGTGTTCATACAACTATTACACTACTAAGAAGTGGCTCAAATATGCATGAACATGGCATGAATGGATAGGGTTTGTTCTCCCGATCAATTTGGTACCTCGTTTGTAATTTTCCGAGTACCGAGGAACAGTTAGTGAAATAAATAATTAAATGGATTTAAATCTTTTAATCAAATTATGAATAACATTAATTAATTATTTGTGATCATGAGGTGAGATTGGCATGGTGTGATAACATTTGAACTGCTGATCATTTTGATACCTCATTTGTAAATTTTGGGTCAATATTTACATAGTTATCAATTGTTTTATTTTAAGAAAGAAAAAGAAAACTGTTTTTACTGTTTGGGGCCGGCCCACAGGTCGGCCCAGGCCGGTTTCAAGCCGGAGGGGTGGCAGGGGCATCCGGCCCTCAGCCCGGCTGAGGCCGGTTTCAAAGCCGGCCGGTATCCAGAGCGATCCGGCCTTTCGGCCGGTTTGGCCGGCCCAACGACCGGGCGTGCGACAGAGGCAAACGGCCTTCAGGCCGGCCTTGGCCGTTCGCGTGACCGGCCGAGCACGGGAAAGAAAAAGAGAAGAGGACGGCGACGAACGCCGGCGGCTGGCTCCGGCGAGCACGCGCATCCGTGCTAGAGGGGGGAGGGGAAATAGGGCGCAGTGGCTCGGGAACTCACCCTCGAACACGTACGGGCAGCGGGGACGGCGGAGGAGCAACGGAGATGGCCGGAATCCCCCGGCGGAGGTGCGGCGGTGGCGGAGAGGGAAAAAAGGACGGCACGGCCAATGTACCGCCTCTCCCGTCGATTCCTTCGGCAGGAAGGTGGAGCTCGGCACGGCGGAGCTCGTGGTCAGCTTCGATTCGTCGGGGGCTGCTCAAACAGCGGCGTCGAGCTCGGCGGCCTCGGCGGCCATGGCGCTCCCGTGGGGAAGAAAATGGGGAGAGGAGATGGAGCAGGGAAAGTGGGGATGGGAGCAGGTGAGGGAAGGGCCCCGGATGCTTGTCTCCTTGCAGAGCAGAGGAGAGGAGGAGGGGGCCCGGCGTGCGCGTCGCACGGCGGTGCGGCGCACACAGCGCTCTCGGTCGCTACAGTGGGGACGAAGATGAAGGTTTTACAGTTTAGTCCCTGGAAGTTTTAAACCATCACAAACAGGTCCTTCTTGGTACTGGGTTAAAAGAACAGCAGGTGGAAATGAATTATTTGGGCCACTTAAACACCTCCAAAAATTATGCCAATTTTTGGGGAGTCTCTTTATGTCAAATTGAATTTCCCCTAATTTTTACAGATTATTTGAAAACCATTTGGTAGGGAATAAAATAGAAAAGCTCACAGGAAATTTTGAGATACACTCTTTTTATTTCATTTTACAATTCAAAATAGTTTGTCGGAAATTATCCTTGGAACTTTTGGAGCTTCCTCGACAATATGAGAAGACAAGGAATTTGTTTTGCAAACTTTGAGTGTCAACTTTGTCGGGAGATTTGTTGGAACAAGTTGAGCATGTTGTTTTCCAAATGTTGCCAAAACAAGTTAGTGTTGTTTAGCAATTCAAAGGGAGGCAATGATGCATGCATGGGATGCAAAAGTGAAAATTTTACTCATAATTTGCATTATCAAAAGTGGGCTGTTACAACTCTACCCTCTTACAGGAATCTCGTCCCGAGATTCTAAGTTTGCGAAAAGAAGTCGGGATACTCCTCACGAAGACTAGACTCTCGCTCCCACGTTGCTTCTTCCTCGGAATGGTGAGACCACTGAATTTTGAGAAACTTGGTGGTCTTGTTACGAGTCCTTCTTTCGGTTTCATCTAGAACACGGATAGGATGCTCGCGATAGGTGAGGTCTTCTTGGAGATCCAATTCTTCGTGATTGACCCCACGGATAGGATCTTTAAAGCACCGGCGGAGTTGGGAGACATGAAACACATCATGTACGTTTGGGAATTTGACTGGTAACTCCAATTGATAATAAAGATCTCCTCGTTTAGCCAGAACGGTGAAAGGGCCAACATAGCGAGGTGCCAACTTCCCTTTGATTCCGAAGCGGAGAACGCCACGGAGGGGAGAGACACGGAGATAAGCTTTATCACCAATTTCATAGTGAATCTCCTGGTGATGCTTGTCATAGTAGCTCTTCTGTCTTGACTGGGCAATTTTCAGATTCTCTCTTATGATTCTCACCTTCTCCTCAGCTTCATTGATCACATCCGGACCAAAGAGTGCTCTCTCTCCGGTCTCAGACCAATTCAGCGGAGTGCGGCATTTTCTTCCATAGAGAGCCTCGAAAGGAGCCATGCCCAGACTAGCTTGATAGCTATTGTTGTAGGAGAACTCCGCGAAAGGGAGATACCTTTCCCAACTTTGGCCAAAAGAGATGACGCATGCCGAAGCATGTCTTCCAACACTTGGTTCACTCTTTCAGTCTGGCCATCAGTTTGGGGATGGTAGGCGGTACTGAAGTTGAGACGGGACCCCATAGCAGTTTGGAAACTCTGCCAGAATTTGGATACAAAGATACTTCCACGGTCCGATATGATCCTCAAAGGGACCCCATGCAATGGAACAATACGAGCCAAATATAAGTCAGCCAGTTGACTTGCCCGTATATCATCGCGGACTGGTAGGAAGTGAGCAACTTTGGAAAGACGATCAACGATTACCCAAATTGCATTGTTGCCCTTTTGAGATCGGGGAAACCCGGTGATGAAATCCATACCAATTTCATCCCATTTCCATTCCGGGACAGCAATAGGGCGAAGAGTGCCGGCAGGTCTTTGATGTTCAGCCTTTACCCGTCGACAGGTGTCGCATTCAGCAACATACCTAGCAGTTTCCCGTTTCATACGGGTCCACCAGAATTGTGGTCGAAGGTCTTGGTACATCTTGGTACTACCGGGATGAATAGAGAGAGGTGATTCATGAGCTTCTTGGAGAATGAGCTCCCTCAAATTCCGGTTCTTTGGCACTACCAAGCGGTCACCAAAGTAAACAACACCGGATTCATCTTCCGAGAAACATTTGGCCTTGCCACTAGCAATGTTCTTCTTGATGTTCAGAATACCCTCATCCAGCTTCTGAGCATCCTTAATCTGGTCTACAAGAGTACTTTGATCTCCAGATTTGCAAGGTAGCCGGAGGGAACAATTTCCAGGTTCAAACGGGCGAACTCTTCATGAGAGAGGGTTGGGCCTTTTAATCATCAGATTGTTGCAAAAGACTGTCCGACTCAGCGCGTCAGCCACGACGTTTGCTTTGCCGGGTTGATAGTTCAGACTCACATTGTAGTCCGTGATAACTCCAACCAACGCCTTTGCCTGAGATTTAAATCCGGCTGGGTGAAGAGGTACTTCAGACTCTTATGATCCGAGAAGATCTCGCAACCAAACGGTTACCAAACAGAAGGTCTCCATTGCTTCAAAGCATAGACCACCGCGGCAAGCTCAGATCATGAGTTGGATAGTTGAGCTCATGTGGCTTAAGTTGGCGACGAAGCTATGCACCACATGGCCATCCTGCATCACACAAAGCCCAACCTTGTAGAGAGGCGTCACAAAAGAGACGAAATCCTTGCTTGTGTC